>REGL01000022.1:590241-609854 GCA_004194395.1 Aurelia aurita complex sp. Pacific | reverse complement strand
CCCAAAAAAGTACTCCTGTTTAATCACCAACAATCATTCACAAAAGATACTGAGACCAACATATCAAATCCAAAACATATACTCCATTGCCTCTACTTCAGAAAACACATATTTTCTTGCCCCGGTAACTTCCGCTCCCCCCTCAGTCAATGTTGTGGTTCTAAGCAATGTTTTGATGCAAATTTGCATGCAGTCGCACTAAGTTAACACCAATCAACATTGACCGAGAGTGGGAAGGGGATGCAGTCTCACAATTTTTGTGACGGATTGATTATCAAACCGATAATAAAATGTTCTCTTTGATTTGTTTTGTCAATAACCAAAATGTATTTAAAGATGATAAAATTTTTGTTTTCGACACTTACAGGTTCAAAAATTACACACTGAAAAGGACCTTATTTTGAGCTATGCTTTAGGAACAAATGGCCATTCTTGTCTAAGAGCCAAAATTTGCAGATTTTTATTGTCCTTGAAATCTCTGATTATAGTACATATTTCTTTCTGCCATTGATGACGAAATTAAAAAGCTTAACGTCCACAAAGAAATTTATCTGGCAATCATAAGGGCTCTTTTGTTGCATGAATCAAAAGCAGGTAGCCCTAAAAAGAGCTAAACTTGCTAGCTTCTTATAACCAATTACAAGATCAGCTATATATGGGAAATGAATTGGTCTTTGCAAAAAGAAATTTAGGCCCAGTTTAAACATTGTATTTTTGCAATGTTTAATTCAATAGATGCTACTAAAAAATTTCCAAGTGTCAATTAAATTTGACTTGAAAGCGATATTTAAATCATCAGCAGTTTAAATCTAAATTCAAATTTGAGCGGCAGAAACACGACTTTATTTAAACATGGTATTTCTGCCGCGTTTAACCAATCAATTCAGGCCATATGGTCTGCGGGAAAATATTGCCATTTTAACCATTGTATTTTCAATCCGACACTGCAAAAGACAATGCTTAAGTCAGATTTGTAAACACTGCAGATTCTGCCGTTTTTAATGCATTTCGATTCGACACGGCAAAATACGATGTTTAAACTGGGCCTTAAAGATCAAGGCTGTTATCAAATTTGGGTAATTTTTCAAACATTGTTGGGGAGATGAGTTACGCTTTGTCCGAGGAAACTTATTTGTCCCCCGTGCAGTAGGTTAATGCTCATGCGCCCTTGATCATCATTGCTTATCAAAACATATGTGTGTCATGCTCAAATGCACTAGCATGAATAACAATAGTTGTAATAATCAATAATATGTAATAACTAACAATAATTGATGCCAGAACATCTCATACTAAACGGCATGCCACTATCATCAGCTTGATCATCATTGCTTATCAAAAACATGTCACGTGTATCATGCTCAAATGCACTAGCATGAATCCTCAAACTCGACAAATCCTTAAAAGCTGTCTTCTTCTTCAAAATCTCCTCATTTTGGCTGCATGGGATACAAAAGAACGGTTTCCCTGAATGGTGAACGTCTCTGTGATGAATAGATTGGTAGTACAAACTTCTGAATCGATCGGGACATTTCTTATCTTCCAAACAAGGCAAAGGGTAAATGTAATAAAAATGTTCAAGATAGTCTTCTCTTGTTTTGAAGTATTCCTGACAAGGACAGTTGCATTTCTTATGATTGTTTTTCATGTGTACTTCTAGAAGCTTCTTCGCACGATATTTTCTGTTTGGGCAAAAACCACAAGCATATTCATGTAGCTTTTCTTCGGGGATTTTAAAAGATTTTTTAACATAAAATTCCTCTTCTGGTGGTTCGTAATCATCTTTTTCTGGAAGGTAGTCACTTAGGACGGTTTCCGCAAAAGATACATTCAGATCTATCTTCTCATGATGGATTTGAATCGGCTCTGTGTTTGTTGCTGTCTCTACTGTCGCGACAATTTCCGGACTAACTTGTACTCCGCAGTCCGTAGATTCTGCTTTCAACATTGCCAACATTGCTGCAAGATCGATAAACCCGTCCATGTCCGTTGAACTATCAATCATTTCTGGTTTTTTATTAATCACGATTGGTACAACCGGTTCTTTATAAACCAAATCCTCTGTACTCGTTGCTTTGTTGTTGGTCACTTTAACCGGAATAACCTGTTCTTCGATCTTACGGTTCCCATTGATCAACGATTTCATGCGATCTTCAAACTCGCCGGTGAAGAATAGCGCCGGTGCTGAACCGGACCTTTGAAATCTCAGTTCCGGCGAAGATGACATCCTGAGCTTCTCAAGCAAGCAATTGAAGCACATTTTTGATCCATCATCAGAGCATTGGCATTTATCGCTGGAACGTCGCGGGCCTTCAGTGTCATATCTCCCGAGTAGCTCTTCCTCTAATGCTTCACCGTTAAAATGCCCAAAACAATTATTGTTACGTCTGCCATTTATCCCATTGGTGAAACACGTGCACTGCTCATGACCAGTCATAGGGTAGCTCCTTCGTGTGCCTATTCTTGCTCCTCCGTAACCTGCATTGAAATCCCAATCCTTCTCTCCACGAAGTGACATGTTTCGTGCATGAAGTCCAGTTTTGTACCCTTGCTGCTCCCGCGGGTATGAGAAATTAGGCTTCATCTGGCAATGAGGACATGAATCTATGTCCAAGCCCATATTTGCTGCAATCGTGGACCTTCGATTGTCCAAAGCAAATGAGCCAATTCCATTTCTCATTCTGAATGTACCAGCGCCATTTGCATCTCCATAATTTTGTCCCAATTGCGCATTTATCCCAATCAAACTGTTGCAACGTGAACAATGAGCATGGTCCGGCATTTCATTCAAATCAGTAGATACCAAATCCCTGTTACCGTGGCTACCATCAATCAAAATCTCGTTATCATTTAACAGAAGGATTTTGACCTCGATATGATCTTGCTTGCTTCGCAACAATGCTGCAAGTTCGTCACTGCTACCATCCTGGTCCTGAATAAGATAGATTCTGTCCTTTTCAACCTGCCTCCTTTTCCCACCACTAGTTTTCTTGTTACATTTTTGAAGTAGATAAAACATCAAGTCAATTTTCGTAGCATCTTTTTCGTTTGTCAAACTCTCGTGAACCACAATCCAAGGGTAGTTTGGAAATCTTAATTTCTCGTTCTTGTCAATGAAGATGTGGAATTGGATTTTATCTATGTTTCCTGTTGAAAAAATTGCTTCTAGTTTCTTGAGAAGAAATCTGCTATCGTCATTCCAGATCATAAATACTTCATCCATGTTTGTGTTTTGATGAAATAATTTCAATTTTCTTTATCTCTCCTAAGTCTCTCTAGATAGAAATTAAGCAAAACAGATGTAACGAATTTCCTCCTGAAAGCTGCTTCGAGCTTATAAAATTGATCAAAAACTAGAAGTCGAACCAATGTTATTTTCTTCTCGTCGAATTATCAGAGTATGTGCAGTTTCTGTTGGATACCAATTAATTGTTATTTCATGTATTTCATCCGTTTCCAGTCTTTCAATGTAATAAGTTCAGAAATTCTTGGCCAGTACAACACACCAGTTCTTATAGAATAAGATAGTCCGTGTATACTCGTTACTATGCTTTATACTCGTTGCAGCTTGACCAAGAATACTGATAGTTCCAAACAAGATATTTCGTAGATACTGCTTTCTCTAGCTTAGCAGGTAGCAAGTAAATAAGGAGGCGCTTTTTCGAGTTCAAACCAACACAGAAGATCAATTAATATTTGGAAAACTTCTTGTCGTAACTCGCATATAGATTGCTCCTAAAATAATTTCTCTTTTGCGAGAAATTCGTAAAGCAGGCACAGGAGTATTTCGAGTCAAATCCGCCGTAGAATATCAACGCGAGTTGGCAAAACTTCTCATGGTAAATCAATATAAAGTATTTCTCTCTTCTAGTCAATAAATGAAAGTTCTTTTTCTGCAGCGAGAATTTCTGTTAACGTTGGGGAGCAGCTAAATCCATTCTCTTGGAATGACTAAACAGCTTTTTCTTAAATTGGGATGTCTATAGCAACGTTCCTTTACTAAGCAGCAATTCGAATATTATCACAGAAATGATCCCGCAACTCTCCAACGCTGTGTCATTTTCAGAAGTTCTGCAATCGTGTCTTTGCTGAGAAGTATAGTGCTCTGCAGCAATAATATTCTCAAAATCAGCAATCCAAAACGTATCGCAACATAGAACAATCCCCAACACGTTGTCTTGACTCAAAAGTAATGTTTCGTATCTTTACTCAGAAGCAATGTGGGCCATAAATTAATAATATAACTCTTACGAAGTCCAACTTCGGAAACGAATCATTGAAACAGAAACATATCGATCGATAATCTTCAATAAATGAATTTTCCTTTCACGAAGAATTCTAACATCCTTTTTGAGACGTTCGTAAAGTGATGCCGCGACTTGATATGCTAACAAAGTTTGTACAGTTGCGGCATTTCGAGGTACCTCAAACACTTGTTCTTTTCTCCTCGTATTTACAATCTATTCTCATGAAGTGAATTCTTTCATTTAATTGCAAAAATTCGAATGCGCAAGAGTTTCCTTTGCTGAACAAATATTTAGGTTATGTAACAGCAAGCAGGGGGGAGTAAAATGTGATTTTGATATCTGTCGGAGTTAAAATTAAGTTCAAACAAGGTAACGTAAAATAAACCGATTTTTATCATGAAATCCCAATTTTTAACAGGGAAACTTTGGGTTGTGGTAGGATAGAAGGGATAATTCAAAGAAGATTGATTTTATGTTGCCGTCAAAACACGGCAGAACCTGAAAATGTCATAATGGATATTTAGAATTCGTTATTGAATTGCTGCAGTAAATGTACAGTAATCAAGCAGAATCTTGACCAAGAGGCTCGTATCAAAAATTTGGAAAAATTGGTAGTTCTAATAAGTAGATTTCGTCCAGGTCAACGTATCATTGAGCCGTTCAGTTGCTTCTTCTGCCTAGTGCTTTTCGTTTCAAGACTTTCAAAGAAGGAAGAAAGTGGCGACTAGATTTGTATGTGCAATAGGGTTGCTTATCTTCATAACGAAAATCATGTGCGTTTTGGTTGCTAACTTACAGTTATCGTAACTATTTTGAGCTACCTACCTAGCAATCATTCTTAAAATGCAATATAAGTATTTGTTTTATGTTCTGTCGAGCTTAACCTTAAGTTTTTGGTTCATGAATGTGATCAATTTCACAAAGTAGCTTTTGAACTATATTCTACCTGCAACTTGCACGAATTACGCTGTACAATCAATTAAAGCAATGTAAAATCAAAACAAATTTCGTAGCAAGTCTGGACGAAATTTTTGCCGTTCCCAGGAAGAAAAGAATTTTGTCCGCCTCGGCTCCTCCGGTACAATGACCAATTTACGAGACCCCCTAAGTTCATAAATGCTTTGGGCACTTATTAAAATATATCTAGGCAACATGTAATACAAATATTCCATTGAAATTAAAAGGAACAGTGTAACAAACCGTCTCTTGAGCTCTGTCCACAAAACTTAATTATTGGATACAAAATTCGATTAAAATACTCCATGTTTTAGTATCGTGGTAGAACAACAGACCTCCGAAGAAACTTCAAAATGAATGGAAAATAATTCAATATGTAAACCTTAACCTCAAACAAAGATAAATTTATTATTCACGTTTTAGATTTAAAATAAGAGCAATAAAAAGTGATAATCAAAATTTCCCAGACCGATTTTGGATTTCTTATTGAAACTCACTAAAATTTAATAGAGATAAAGCAAAAGGAGTTTCTCCATGCCAGATAAGCTTGCTGTATTTGTCTTCACTTATTTCTATAGCAACAAAAAGACAAACTAAAGGAAGGATTTATAAATCCATAAATCTAGAAGTTAGATATGACAGGATTAGTATAGTTTAATATATAGTGTACCGTTGAAGAGGGCCTAACCATTCGAAGAAAACAGGCATCAATTTGGTCTTTTGCGCTTTTTATTCTTTATTTCAGTACTGGCTAGTTTCGCCCACTAGAACATCTTCAGAGCAACTTTGAAGATGCCTTAGTGGGCGAAACTAGCCAGCACTGAAATAAAGAATAACAAGCGCAAAAGACCAAATTGATGCCTGTTTTCTTCGAATGGTTAGGCCCTCTTCAACGGTACACTATATACTGTATAGTTTAATGTATAGATACGCTACCGATGTGAATTTAAGCTACCTAATGACAGCATAGGGCTCAAATCTTTAAAATCTTTGAAAAGGTGGGTGTAAAATTCTATTCCATTGTTCTTTGAATTGATCGGCTTGAAAGGAACTTATAGTACTTTGCTGTAAATCTGCCGTGGAAATTTGTTGATATCTTGATTTGTTTTCAAAATGACAGCAATTTAATGATTTTTGAAAATATTGATGGAAAATTTTGAAAACATTTAAATCATCCTAAATCCTAAACCAAAGGAGAAAAAATCATATAACTACTAAGAAAACCATAGTTTATGAAGGCNAGAATAACAAGCGCAAAAGACCAAATTGATGCCTGTTTTCTTCGAATGGTTAGGCCCTCTTCAACGGTACACTATATACTGTATAGTTTAATGTATAGATACGCTACCGATGTGAATTTAAGCTACCTAATGACAGCATAGGGCTCAAATCTTTAAAATCTTTGAAAAGGTGGGTGTAAAATTCTATTCCATTGTTCTTTGAATTGATCGGCTTGAAAGGAACTTATAGTACTTTGCTGTAAATCTGCCGTGGAAATTTGTTGATATCTTGATTTGTTTTCAAAATGACAGCAATTTAATGATTTTTGAAAATATTGATGGAAAATTTTGAAAACATTTAAATCATCCTAAATCCTAAACCAAAGGAGAAAAAATCATATAACTACTAAGAAAACCATAGTTTATGAAGGCCTACAATATGGTGAAAAGCAGAAATCAGTATCTTTTCTGGTTTAGGATTTAGAAATTTGATGACGTCATAGCCTCAAATTTGATAAATGCCGCCATTTTGAAACTAATCAAGATATCACAAATTGCCACGGCACATTTACAGTAAAAAACGCTAAGTTCCATCCAAACCATTTAATTCAAGGGAAACCGTAATAGAATTTTACACCCGACCTTTTTTTAAAGATTTGAGCCCTATGCTCCTAATGACCCCAAAAAATCGAACCACGAAAATCCGTTTGTATGAAATGAACAAACGAAAGAAGTGATTAAAACATCAGTTCCACATCTTCAGAAGGGTTGGTGTAAAATTCCATGAGGTTGGTGTAAAATTCCATGACCTTTGTCTTTGAATTGAATGGCTTAAAAGAAACTTTGGCTACTTTATTATAAGTCTACCGTTGCACTTTATGAACGTTAATAACTCATTTGAGGATGTGACGTCATCAAATTTCTAGATCGTAAACCAGATGCGTGAAAGAATTGTGCTTGATACCATGCTGTAGAAATTCATAAACTGCTGTTTTCTTGAAAAATATTTTGTAAGTTTTCTCACAAAGTTTTAAGTTTGTTCAAATTTTTCTTGAATTCTTAAGAAAGAAGAAAATACCCTCTAATTCTGACAATATTGAAGATTTCAGGAAAGTCCAGCGATGGAATTATAGAAAATTAGATAAGTTTCTTTCAAACTACTCGATTCAAAGAAATAGGCCATATAATTTTGCAACAACCTTTTGAAAGATTTGGAAACTATGTTCTCGTTGCCACTGAGCAACATCCCTACAAATCAATTCAATTTTCGTCTGCTGCTTTATCCGATATAAAAAATCGGCGATAAATTTGGATGTACTAAAATATTATAGATTCGATTAAATCTCTTAAAAAAACCAGAGGACAAATTTAGATCAATCACTGGAAACGCAAAGATCAAATATTGGCCTATAATAGGCCTAAAGTCTATCTTAGTTTTTGTCCGTTATAGCCTAATGCCCAAAAATCAACAACCTTCGCAACATACCTCCAGTCCTTTGTTGACGAAAGCATGCTTAGGATCAATTAAATGTTGAAAGCAACATGTTTGTTCTTTTTCTGTGTTCATCTGCTGTAGTATTGTCGAAATAGCTAATGGCGGGTTAGCTGCATCGCTTGCAGTGTGACTTGACAGTTTCGATAATACGAGAGCAGATGAACACAGAAGCAGAACAAACATGGTGCTTTCAACATTTAATTGATGCTAAGCATGCTTTAATCAACAAAGGACTGGAGGTATGTTGCGATGGTTATTGACTTTTAGGAATTAGGCCATAACGGACAAAAACTAAGATAGGCTTTAGGCCTATTATAGGTCAATGTTTGATCTTCACAGTGCCCGTGCATCAATAGGAGGAAACAAAGAACCCTTACAATCTCGGTTCCAAAAGAGGTACTTCTGTTGACCCCCTGTTTGCCTGCTTTTGACGAAATACAACAGGTTTCAGATCTTTTTAGGTTTCTCCTTAGCATCAACATATGTCGATGTGGAATAAACTAATTGCGGTGTAGGATAATAATTTTTAGCTACAAAACAGCACTTTAAAGGGAAACTAAGCATGCATAAGCCTTTGATAAAGAAAAGCGCAAAGAAATGCTCCACATATCTGGGTGGCTGATCTTCGCCAAGAGGAAATTCTTATATCTGGTAGGCTAGAACTTTACCACAAGTAGCTTGCGAGACTTTCATGTGGTGAGATTCTCTTTAATCACTTCTTTCAGCCAATTACTGTGTTTTATTGGAAAATTTCTCCCTGTCTCGTATTGTTTGTCCACTGCCTTAGACAATTTCACATCAAAGTCTCTGCTTCCAAAAGGAACCGCTAGTTCCTCCATAGCGTAGGGCAATACCGGGTGCGCCAAAATAAACTATGCACGTTTGGCAGGCCACAATAAATCTTACATTGGGCCGATTTTGAAGATTCATGACTTAATCTTTAGCAAAAAAGCCTGAATTAGATTCTAGGATTTTTTGCAATTTTTTTGTCTTCAGTTTTTAGAGCTAGAAGCGAGTTCCTTAAAATGTTCGTTTTCGAAAACACTGAAAACGATAAAAAAACGTTGATCAAATTTTATAAAGACTGAACATGAAAGGACAAAGAGAAGACTTTTTCATGGTGATTTGGAATTAGAAATCGATTAATTTATCGATACAATTAATCGATTTCTATATCCCAAATCACCACGAACAAGTTTTCTCTTTTTCCATTCATGTCGATCCTTTAAAAAACTTGATCGACGTTTTCTAAAGGCGTAGAAACTCGCGTCTAGCTCTAAAAAATAAAAACAAACAAATTTGCAAAAATCCTAGAATCTAATTCAGGCTTTTTGCTAAAGATTAAGTCACGAATCTTCAAAATCGATCCAGTGTACGATTTATTGTGGCCTGCCAAACGTTACGTGCATAGTTTATTTTAGCGCACCTGGTAGATAATTGCTGCATGCTACTTAGATCAATAGCCCACAATCTATCCAGCCTTTCATCAAGCCTTGCATACTCCCAGGTGTCCAAAAAAACTGTACACACGTTTGAAAATTCTGATGCCCCAAGAGTTTAAATTCATTTACCAAAAGGTAGTGTTCATGTTAGCCTTCAATGTCTAAATTAAATTTTGATATATTTCTTGCAGTTATCGGTTACTTTAGCTCTGCTGCCGATTAAACAAAGACTCATGGCATCAGAATCTTCAAACTTGAATACAGTTTTTTGGGAAACGCAGTATCAAAGCCAAACCATAATGCAAAACGTTTACATTTCAATTTTTCTAAGATAGTTTTTGTCAACAAGAAATCTATGATTCTACCAAATAAGCATATAAAGACACAAATAACTACACCTCAACCACATATCTGCATTGTACATTATCCCTTTACAATAAATAGACCTTTTAGCTATTCTGAAAAGAATCAGAATCGAACGATATTTTGCTACATTTTTATAGAATTTCGAATGTGCACAATAGTGATAGAAGCTCTAATAAAGCCACTCGATCGAACGTCGCATATCAAAATGTATAAAAATAACGCTCGATCCAGGCTCTTTTGTAGAATAGCTAACAGGTCTGTTCTCCCTTCTATTCTATTCTCAATAAAAACTGTTTCGTTGAAATCCCACCTGTTATTAGCATACAGCAAATGAAGTATGTAAACAAAGTTAAACTGATAATTTAAATCTTACATAAAGCAGGTGCGTTGTCAGTTTCTTTACAAAATGCATAATTCTTGAGGCAAACTTTTGACAATGTCCTAGAAAGGAAACGATTCAGTACTTCAGCCATAGGAATCAAACGTTTGTCGGGTTTTTAACATGCTAGGTCAAATCAGCATAGGTTCCAAATCTTTGAAAATGCTGGTGTAAAATTCAGTGACCTATTTCTTTGAACTGAATGACTTCAAAGCTACTTTAGCTCTTTCTCTATAATTCTACCGTTGGACTTTTCTGATATCGTGAATATTTTCGGAATTAGAGTGTTGTTCTTCTTTTTCAAGAATTCAAGAAGAATTTTCAAAAAAACTTAAAACCATCGTAATTTCTATACTGTTTGACACAACATGAAATAAGGTCGAAGAAAACCATAGTTTATGAATGCCTACAATATGGTATCAAGCAACAGTCTGTCACATATCGGGTTTATGATTTAGAAATTTGATGACGTCACACCCTCAAATGAGTTAAAATGTAGGATACGCTGTAATTTCGAGAAATATTAAAAATTTTGACGCCAGGATCTTGCGAATTCATATATCACTGAGTTATAAGCTTTTGAAGTTCAAGTTTGTGCGAAAGTTGAAACAAGACGCTCCTAACTGACTTGTTTTTCAAAAATACGTCCCAAAATCGAGGTAAAAGAAGACTGTCCAACATTTTACCTCTCGTTGATATCAGAGCAAACCAAATAGGACTTCAAGAGTAATTTAATTCTAGTAACCGTTACCAAATTCAATTAAGAGTGCAAGTTCCAAAAACATGTAATGAAAATTTAAGTCCNAAGTACCTCAAGTTTCTTTCAAGCCATTCAATCAGAAGAAATAGGTCATTGAAATTTACACCCACCTTTTTACGCTGAGAAAAAGATTTGGAACCTATGCTGGTCAAATCAACGATTTTAAGAAAAAAAGGACAACGTCTGTTCAAAACTGTTATTAAAAAGGAGATTCAAATTGATTAATATGGTTTTCCTACCGACAGGGTGTCCCAAAAAATTGTTCGATGTTTGATTAAATATTAAAAAGTAACGATAAAATGTACATGCTCTTGGTTGGATACATAGCCCTGCTCCTAAGATTTTGAATTAATTTTTCACGCCAGGATCTTGCGAATTCATATATCACTGAGTTATAAGCTTTTGAAGTTCAAGTTTGTGCGAAAGTTGAAACAAGACGCTCCTAACTGACTTGTTTTTCAAAAATACGTCCCAAAATCGAGGTAAAAGAAGACTGTCCAACATTTTACCTCTCGTTGATATCAGAGCAAACCAAATAGGACTTCAAGAGTAATTTAATTCTAGTAACCGTTACCAAATTCAATTAAGAGTGCAAGTTCCAAAAACATGGAATGAAAATTTAATCCATGAGAGACAGGGTCATTGCAAATTGTGCTCAACAAGATTCCTCCAAGCATCCATAACGTAACCTTGATTCAATGTTAGAGAAAGCTAGTTTATCGAAAGTACTTTTAAATTCCATTTGCTTTGAATTAACGAGATCTTACTCTCACAAAACATGTGATATAGGAGCATCTGGTTTCAGCTTTCGCACTAACTCGAACTTCAAAAGCTCGTAACTCCATGAATATTCATCCGAATTGCTATCTTCTGGTGCCTAAAATCAATATGAAATCTTAGCAATATGGTTATCTTGCCATGGAGCCCGTTCATTATTTATTATGCCGACTCTATCATTCATTACCAAGTTCATTATGCTGCTAGACAATTTACGATTCAAAAATGAGACTGGGGAGATTGATTTGGCAAATGGCGGATTGTCGAATTCACACCAATGCTAGATTTCAATTCACATTCAAGAGAAAGAAATAATTTCTTTAGCAATGAAATGACAAATTGCAAAGTAACGTTTTGTACCTACATCTATTCAAATTTGAATCCTTTTGAAGTTAAGTCTTTCCTTGCTTCCTTTATTTGCTGTGAAAGGAATTAAACAATTATCAAAAAGTGCACTCATGCTTTATAATAATAATAATAATAATAATAATAATAATAATAAGAGAAATATTTATACAGGGTTTACCTTGTCAATACTAAAAGTACTGTTATCAATAAGGGCCCTGTTTGAAAATTAAAGAAAAGTAAAACCATCATTATACAATGTAAAAAAGCCTAAAATGTTCTTCAATATTTATCGTTAAAAATCCTGTAGTTTTTTTTTTTTTTTTTTTTTTTTTGGTAAATATCTATGATCCTTGCAAATGTTCTTTAAGTCGATGCTTGAAAACACCAATGGATTCTAAACTTCGAATGTCAATTGGTAGTTCGTTGTAACAAGATGGACCTTGGAACCAGAAGGACTTTTTTGCGGCTTCTATTCTGACCTTTGGAACGCGCAAAGTAGCTTTATTGCCTCTTGTACCATAACTATGGTTAATTCTGTCACCATAGGACGCAAAATTAGCGATTGTAGTTCCTTGCAAACACTTGAAGATTAAAAGATCTGCTTTAAACTTTTTCTGGTTTAATATCGTCATAAGCAAGCACTATAAAGACAAGGTTTTATTGTTTCTTAATTAATCTTCTTTTATTTGGCTCTGATCAAGCTACAGTGCAGATTAGTTTTCCTAATAGCCACAATTGCATCCTCCTCCCACATCATTCTATTTCTTTTCGTAGCTTGTACCCGGTGTCCCAAAAAAATGTATACAGATTTGGTTGACTCCAGCGATGTGAAATTAGCTTTAATCAATGGCTAATCACTCTCAAGATGTTCCTCGATAGTTAACTTGAACATAGATACCTCATTTGTTGGTAATGGTGCTTTGAGAGCAGAAATATCAATCTTTAAAACTCAAATTTGCCTCTTCCTGCAAACCAGAGCTTTAGCCTGTTGGCCTAAGCAATTCCTTAAGGCACAGTGTATAAATCAACGAGAGCCTTGATAAAATTTGAATATTATTAGATCTTGTGTTATTCTGTTTTCCAGACTTCACCTCCAGTCACCCATTGGGAAGTTTCTTTATTTGTCATTAATTTCAGTTCTTAATTTCGATGTGGTTCAGGAATTTGCTTAGGCCAAAAGGTTAAAGCTCTGGTTTGCAGGTTGATGCAAACTTGAGCTTTCAAGATTGATATTTCTGCTCTCAAAGCACCAATACCAACAAACGAGGTATCTATGTTCAAGTTAACTATCGGGGAACATTTTGAGAGTGATTAGCCATTGATTGAAGCTAATTTCACATCGCTGGAGTCAACCAAATCTGTATACATCTTTTTGGGACACCCTGTAGTTTATGCTGTAATCTTCTGGTTAGTTCATTAGTTTCATGTAAATGTTTTATGTTAATTGTTAAAGCCACAGTGTTGCAATTCATTCTCATTCTCCCTGTGGTATCCTCTTGTAACTATATTCTGTCATTGTAAAATGTTAGATTGATATATAAAAAAATTGCATTATCTTATTTCAAGGAACCGTTGGAATCCAACCTTACTAATTAACAATGAAATGCCAATTAAAATGCATGCAGCATACTGTAAATTCATTGGACAAACCTCTTTTAACTCTTCCGCTGCTGCTGTACAATCATTGAATGTTGCTACTCTGTACACAATTACAAGTATTGAGTAAACCTAATATGAAAAAGAATTAGGGTTATCAAAATATAAAAATCAACATGGCCAGAGGTAATACCAGACATAGTCACTAATACGATTAGATATAGAGCTACTGATGTTTGTTGGAATACAAGTTGTAGTGATATATTGCAGCTATAGCTTTTAAACACCCCATGTACATATCAGATACAAAATATTAGATGCAGATGAAGTTGTAACTAGATACAAGAAACTACAGTAAGTTGGGCATGTGTGCAACAGGGACTATCAAGTAATTTAATGATCTCATGATTTGTTTCCTTTTATACAATATGGACTTGCCCAAGTGGTATCTTTCTTTCTTATGAGATATACATAATTACATAATTGTATGAGATACATCTATAGAAAGAGTACTTCTGCTTGACCTACAATCACGGAAAAAACTCGTTGAGACAGATGAGTTTTGCGTTAAAAGAGGTCTTTCCTGCATTTAAACTACTACCTTCCACTTCTGATGACCCCCCTCCCCCCTTTGCAATGTTGGTTGCTTGAAGAACACACACTTGTCAACTCATCTATGACATTTCCATAAGCTTCCAACATTGCAATGGGGGGGTGATCCTAACTCAAAATTTCCTTCAAAAAGCAACTTGTCTCATGAGTTTTGTCCGCGATTGTTGATATATTGTGAAAGATTTCCAGCAGCATATTACAAATGGCAAATTTTCTGCCACCTCCTGGTCACATGGTCAGGTGGGTTTTCATGCCCTGGTAAGTGTGCCTCATGTGGAATGAAATAGCTCCAAACGAAATGAAAAAGTTTCTTTAGTAATATTTTGCCATGAGTTCTTAAAGGACAAGTCCGGGGTTGGTATTATTGATGATAAAATACAAGATAATACTGCTATGAATAATGTACAGTATGATACCTTTTTCCACTATTTTTCGCCTTCTCCTTGTGAAATTACGTATTCAAATAAGCAATTTGAGCGAAATGACGTCATATCGCGCAAACGAAAACGAAGCTGTGTGATTGTTTTTTGCCTCTTTATTGTTGCAAGCCTCTTTATTGTGTTCCTATGCTATTTTGGATGCATGAGTACTCGATTAAGAGGCAAGCAGCGATTGAGAGGCGAAAAAACAATCGCACAGCCTCGTTTTCATTTGCACAATATGACGTAACTTCGCTCAAACTGCTTATTTGAATAAATTTTACAAGGAGAAGGCGAAATATAGCGGGAAGAAGTATCATACATCATTCATAGCAGTATCATCTTGTATTTTATCATCAATCATACCAACCCCGGGCGTGTCCTTTAATTTCTTGGCGATTCCAGAGTTGATTTTCTTGTGAAAAATATCTTTACATCTTGGTCAGTGACAAATAATCAAATGTACTGAAACAGAATCTTATTCCTTGGTCTGATGTTGAATGATTACGTAACTAGGTATGGACTTACCCCAAATAAACCAACCAGGATGATAGGTGACTAGAAGATGCAGTAGGAAAAAAACTGATGTCAGAAACAATTAGAATAATATTACATTTGCTGAAAAAGATAATGGAATAGTGAAAAGTAATGAAATTGTCAGTGTTTTTTTAATACCTGTACAAAAATACAAGGCCATGTAATAGCCATGTACAAGCCTTGTAGTTATGGCCTTGTAACCTTGTTATAGCATGGAATAGCCTTGCTGTAACCTTGTAAATGGCTTGAAAAATGCTAATTAGCCTTTTAGAAGCCTTGTGGAAACCTTGTGTTAGACTGGTTGCAGCTTGGAATCTTACTGACAGCCTCGTAATTTTCTTCCAAGGTTAGTACAAGGTCATAACAAGGTCATAATCTCCTCTACAAGGCTAAAACTTGGCCTGTACAAGGCCAAGTTTAGCCTAGTATTTTGTACAGGTACTAACATATTTTGGTAAATTTTTTAGACATGGAATGGAAAATTTTTATGTTCAAGGTGACTTAATTCTGTCAGGGTTGCATCGAGGGCAATAAGCCGGTCTACATTTGGGACATTGAGTCATGTGGGCTAGACATTATAGAGGTTACCTCACAATGCTGATCTGGATATCGATGAACTACGCATGCAAGTATGAATGATAGTGTTGAGATAGCTCAGCCAGTTGAGCATCTACCTAGATAGCAGAAGGTTGCAAGTTCAAAACTTGCTCTCATCACACTTTTTCCATTTTTGCATTTGCATTTGCATTGCAAAATTTACCAAAATGAATGTTACAAATTCTACCAAATATCTAGCATATTCAAACACAGTCATGCCCTTATGAATATTAGCTTAGTGAACTCCCATTAACAGACGATGACGCCAATGACTTACATCATCAATATCACCTCTTTATGTTTTTATATGCCTTGTATAAATCAGAAAAATGTACTCTAACTTTAAATGGTAAAAGTCACACTCTGATGAGCACGTACTGTCTCAGTGTGCCAAAAATTTGTCTGTTTCTTTGCGTCCGTCTCCTCCATAGTATATAATTTTCAGTAACCAAATTTAGTATCAAGTTTTTTAGCATTATGCAAATGGAGAATAAACTTGTGGCATATACCACAAATGAATTGTGCAGATTTACAAGAAGGAAACTGCATGTTTAAATTGACTGCAAAATCTCAGGTTTCTTGTCTCAGTAGGCAAGGCAATACAGTTTCTCTTCTCACGCGTCTATAAATATTTGATGTGAAAAATAGTCATCTTTGACATCGCTATCACATTATTTCATGCATTCCATGCATACACAAGCATCTTCATCAAACTCAAACTGAAGAGAATGGCAGCTGTCATGAGATTCCAGGTGAAAAGCCAACTTTCTTTCGTTCCTCATTGTTAGAGCCTTTCTAAATAGACTCATTACAGTACTTTTACTGTTTACCTTGGGTGTGTAAAGAGCCACACTCTGCTGCAGACTGCATCATCATCATCAAAAAGACCCAATGCAATGATGATGCACAGAGCATATTGTGGTTTTTCTCAATAAAATTCAACCAATACAGACCAAACACGCTTGTGTACTTTGACATCAAACAAAGAATTCTCAAGGAATTGTCGACTAAATGTGGGATACACAATGCTAATAACTTTTTTATTTCTGTTGTTTGTNTTCATGCATTCCATGCATACACAAGCATCTTCATCAAACTCAAACTGAAGAGAATGGCAGCTGTCATGAGATTCCAGGTGAAAAGCCAACTTTCTTTCGTTCCTCATTGTTAGAGCCTTTCTAAATAGACTCATTACAGTACTTTTACTGTTTACCTTGGGTGTGTAAAGAGCCACACTCTGCTGCAGACTGCATCATCATCATCAAAAAGACCCAATGCAATGATGATGCACAGAGCATATTGTGGTTTTTCTCAATAAAATTCAACCAATACAGACCAAACACGCTTGTGTACTTTGACATCAAACAAAGAATTCTCAAGGAATTGTCGACTAAATGTGGGATACACAATGCTAATAACTTTTTTATTTCTGTTGTTTGTGTGGTTGTTGGTTTACACAACAAGGGAAATAGCATGATTTGCCTTTGATTGACACCAAAATTCAAAGTGAGTAGCGATCGCAGACAAAGGAAATTCTCTCAACCAGTAATTCAAAACAAGCAAAGCCGAAAAAATTGCTCTGAAACCCAGGTAGCTAGCTCACTCGCTGTGCATTCTAGAAATTGTTTTAAGAGCAAGTATGAGCATATATCGAAAGAAGAAGGATATATCTACACATCTACCTAGGCATTTCATTTCTTTGGCTAGATGTGTAGACCAGTCTGCAGAGTATGGCAGTTCTCGACGAGATCTCGCGCGTGGAGACCAAGGAAACAGTGGCGTGCTCGCGTGCAAGGTCTTTAATTCCTTTGTTTGCAAAGTAGTGAACAAAAGATCTCATTCGAAATTGACATGCACACAAAATTTTTGAAAAAGATCTCGTGTGTGCAGCTGCCACACTCTGCAGACTGGTGTGTAGATTATCCTTCTTCTTTGGATTTATGCTTACAGTATGTTTGCTCTTTAAAACAATTTCTGGAATGCACAACGAACGAGCGTGCCAGACTGCTATTTATGTCTTGTGCGCAGAAGATCTTCCGCGTGCAATTTCATGTATAACAAAGGAAGAACAATAGAACAATTATTCTTAAAACAATAGCCAGGCGCGCATCTTCCGTGTGCACTTTGCAAACCTATCAGTCTGGCGAGCGTGCTAGCAGCCTGGGTTTCAGAGAAACTTTTGCAGCTTTGTTTGTTTTGAATTACTGGTTGAGGGAATTTCCTTTATCTGCAGTCGCTAATTGCTTTGATGTCTGGTGTCAACAAAAGCAACTTATGCTATTGTGTTACAAAATCTGTGTGCCGGTTTAGGCCTATAGGCCTATTCTTTGCAATACTCACAAGCTGCAACAGTGTCTTTGTACAACATGATACTTCAAAAGGCAAGGCATCTTTCAGCACAGCAAGATAAAATATTGAAAATACAGTCAATCCAAAAACCCATTCTTGTAACTTCGTCATGTTTTTGTCTTGTTTGTTATCCAACAATTCATTTGCTTTGCTTTTGCCAACTCACAAACTTCGCCACGTTCAAATCACTCTTGTCGCCCTGTGTCCTCTCTCCTTCGTCTCTCTCTATCTTACGCTCCTCCGTCCGTAGCGGCCACTACGCGGTGTCCACCACAATCTTCGGAGAAACATACAATACAAGTCAAATCTCAGGGCCTCCGACTACGGGGGGCCGGGGGGCCATGGCCCCCCCCCACTTTTTGGCAAATCATGCCGTTCTGAAAGGCAGCCCATCACGTTGTATTGTGATAAATTTTTTGTATCAAGTTTGGCCCCCCCACTTTTCTGATCTCGTCGGGGGCCTTGAATCTGCATACGAAATTTGTCCAAAATTAAAGAGCCCTGAGCCCTCCTACAAATCCCTAAGCCACGTTTCTTGTAGAAAAAAGAGTGAAATACGTTACTAATGAAAACTTTATTGACACNAGCTGCAACAGTGTCTTTGTACAACATGATACTTCAAAAGGCAAGGCATCTTTCAGCACAGCAAGATAAAATATTGAAAATACAGTCAATCCAAAAACCCATTCTTGTAACTTCGTCATGTTTTTGTCTTGTTTGTTATCCAACAATTCATTTGCTTTGCTTTTGCCAACTCACAAACTTCGCCACGTTCAAATCACTCTTGTCGCCCTGTGTCCTCTCTCCTTCGTCTCTCTCTATCTTACGCTCCTCCGTCCGTAGCGGCCACTACGCGGTGTCCACCACAATCTTCGGAGAAACATACAATACAAGTCAAATCTCAGGGCCTCCGACTACGGGGGGCCGGGGGGCCATGGCCCCCCCCCACTTTTTGGCAAATCATGCCGTTCTGAAAGGCAGCCCATCACGTTGTATTGTGATAAATTTTTTGTATCAAGTTTGGCCCCCCCACTTTTCTGATCTCGTCGGGGGCCTTGAATCTGCATACGAAATTTGTCCAAAATTAAAGAGCCCTGAGCCCTCCTACAAATCCCTAAGCCACGTTTCTTGTAGAAAAAAGAGTGAAATACGTTACTAATGAAAACTTTATTGACACATTCAGCAAAGTTGTATTGCAGCTTTCCATAGCTACGCAACCCAAGCAAGCTTCCAAATTCAAAAAAAGTTAGCCTAAAATTCTAAGACCTGTTTCCTTGAACTAAATGGCTTTAAATAAACTCTGGTTACTTTAGAATAATTCTACTGTTGGACTTTTTCAGAAATCAAGTATATTTTCGAATTTATGTAGCATTTCATATTTCAACTCATTTGAGGATGCGACATTTTGGGTTTTTGTTTTTGTTTTTTGTGTTGTATTATTAATTTATTGTTGATATTACTTAGAAAATTGTAAGTGGCATTTGTAATGAGGACCCGGTGACCATGCGTCTT
>REGL01000022.1:541960-567253 GCA_004194395.1 Aurelia aurita complex sp. Pacific | reverse complement strand
ATTGAACTAGTATAATTGTTTCTCATGTGTTCACATTGAAACTATCACTTGGATTGACTGAATGCTGTAGGGGCATGACATTTATGTGCAAGTCTTGTAATGTTTCCAATTTGATTACACGCTTATAATTAGGATGAATTCTCAACGGACTATTTGCCGTATATGCCATACTCCACGGTGGAGGTATTTGGACTTCATCTTTTTGTGTGTTATTTTTCACAGATATTTTTGGGGTTTATTTTGTCATTTTAAGGCAGCAAGCATGGGGGTAAATATTCCTTTGTACCAGTTCAGGTGAAGGTCAGGCTGAAGGTTATTATTATTATTATTTTAAATTCTTATACAGGGTGAAAACATTCAGTTAGTAAAACTGTTTTACAATGTGCCCTGTTAAAATAGAAAGAAATAGAAGGTTACGAACCCCCTTCCCATTTAAGGAAACATATTAATGCTTGAATTGAAGTTAACCTCGTTTTTGAGTGTCTTTCTGTTATGAAGTCTACACAGAAAGATCAAATCTGGGGATTGCCAGGTATTGATCAATTTTTTACGAACATTTTGCGCGACCTGAGGCGGGTTTTTGCTCAAATCTGACTGATTTTTGCAATTTTTCCACCTTTAGGAGGCTGTTGCCGTCCCGGCCTCCTTTGCTCGCATGCGTTTGTCTGTAACTGAAGGCGCTCCCTCGTCTGTAGTGACCAAATCTATGATGATTCTTTGCCAAATGTTTGGTAGCCAAGCCATTGTTTCAGTTTTGGTTTTTTGAAACAAAAGGACATTTCCCCCTTCCCGCCAACATTGGGGGTGAAGGCACTCTTCGCCCACTAGCTACTTTCCGCCAATGATATTAGACAGTGTCCCCATGCTATCTTCGTCATCCTAAAGCTATGCCATTGAATCCTATGCTTTATTTAAGCTCCTAGTTTTTGGAACGTCAACTCAACTTCTAAATTTGAGGATGGCTTCGTGATGCTAAATGCATGACACATAGTTTACCCATGGGTATTGTGGACACAATTTGTGTCGATCGTGTCCACAATACCTGGCCTAAATGTTACCAAATGAATAACTGTAGTTCGTTACCTTGCTTGTCTTCATTTCATGAGTATCTCTGCTTTTCTGCTTCGGCAGCCATGTGCTTGCTTACTTTCTAACGGCCTAAAGTTTGAACTTTGAACAGTGCCGCGCTCTGAAACTTATCGCCTGAGAACTAGACTAGTTCCCAGATCGACGCAGCGCTCTCGGTCGAGTCGTTGGAGGAATGCGCGGTCCGGGCTGGGAACGAGTTTAGAGCGCGGCACTGTTCAAAGTTCAAACTTTAGGCCGTTAGAAAGTAAGCAAGCATATGGCTGCCGAAGCAGAAAAGCAGAGATACTCATGAAATGAAGACAAGCAAGGTAACGAACTACAGTTATTCATTTGGTAACATTTAGGCCAGGTATTGTGGACACGATCGACACAAATTGTGTCCACAATACCCATGGTTTACCTAAGAAAACTGATCCGTAAACAAGAGGCAAAACAAAATACGAGGAATTTCTATCCCAGGTACTGTTTCACCCCATTGTATTATTCGGATACAGAGTTGCAATAATGATACCGGGTGTCCCAATACCCGAGTACTGTTGTTTGCAAAACCACCAAGATTAATGGGGATACGTCGCCAAACTGTAAACAATTCTGTAAACACTGCATATGTCCACTGTTCTTCATTGTTTTCTGCAATTCTTTTGGTGTTTCACCCAAGCCATCAAAAAGTGCTCGTTAAAAATCCACTTATATCCAAGCAATCGTGAAAGATATGAATGTTTGATTTTTTCTCTGTAAAGTACACACATTTATCTTTAGATTTATGCTTTCATTTTCCAAAAAACAGGTAAAGGTCTGTGTGATATTGTCCATCAACAAACTTCAAAATCACTGTTTCGACTGAAATTTAGAGATGGAGCCCCTTTAACTACACGGCCGATCTTCAAAGTTCTTTCTTTTGAAAATAGGTCCAAGGACAAAATATTTTCCCAGGCATTGCTGATATTGTGATCCGTTTTTAAGGTTAGCAAATTTAGCTCTTTTAGGGTTGCCTGGTTTTGAACCATACTGCATAAGGCACTGATGATAACCACATTAATTTCTTTTTGTATATTAAGCTTCTTTTCGTCTCAAAATGTCAGAAGGAAACACAGACTATCACTGTAGACTTTACCGAGAATGAAAATCTTCACACCGTGGCCCTTGGGCAAGATGTTGCTCAGCTCAGAATAACTTTTTTCAAAAGTGTCATTTTGTACCCTTTCAATAAGGAAAACAAAAATTTTATCATATTTGAATATATTTGGATCATTGACAAAAGAGATCAAAGAGAAAATTTTATGATGGGTTTGATAATCGAGCTTTGGTGATTTTGTAAATGGGAGTACTTTGTTGGGACATTTAATTTCGTTTTATTTTGTTTTTATTCAAAAACCAGGATTATCTTCAATGTTCTCTGAACCGCGATAAGAAATGCTGAATAACATCAATTTAATGTTTAGGCTATAGTTTCTGTTATTGGTTTGATTTAATTGTATAAGATAGGGTTTTGTGACCAAACGCCAGAAAGTTTTTTCAATGCATTGTTGTATCTTGTACCTCCTTTTCAGATTTGTCATGACCTCGTTGCGGCCAAGGTGGAGGTGAGGTTGCGAGATTTAGCGCCAAGCACTGTGATAAGGTAATGAAGGGAGTCCGTCCCCCTTTCCATTTTGCTGACATGATTGAGTTGAGAGACACGAAACGCGACCCTGTGAACCATGGAGGAAGATGGGGGGGGGGGGGTGTGCCCGTATCTTGTCTCGACCAAATTTTGAACATGAAAAGTATCTTTAAGATTGTTTATTTGGCGATACTATTGCGCCAAAAGTACAGAGAGACAATACCTTTCGCAAGACTAAACTGGGACAAGTATACCCTTAAAGGTGCAACTTCCCTTCATACGTGTACTGTGAAAAAGCCCCCTCTCCTCCCCTCACGTGCTAGCACCAGACTTGGTTTCTAAGTCAGAAAATGAATCATCCCTCATGCGTATTCTCAATGTACCAAATATACCAATATACTTTGAGGTCCTGGCTAGTGTTTAGGCGCGTGGATTCAAGCTTACGTTTTCTATATTCTCACGCATCACCCCTGCATCACATTGACATCCTTTCTCATATCATCTCTCCTTATTTGGTTCGACTTAGCGAAGCTAGAATATAGCGAATATTTTGTGTCTACGTGCGATCTGTATAAGCTCATCTCATTCAGCAAGGAAAATGCTTCAAATGTGAATTCAGCATAATAGGGTATGATGATGGGTACTAATTAGGGTAACGGTGTCGTGATCCACCCCCGGTACCAGTAGATTTTGGACCTTGCTAAAATACGCTCGCTGAAAGGTTATTTGAGCATTTAAAGAAAGGGCACTCGGGGGCATTCCGCAGAAAAAAAACCTGATATCGGTGAACTGCGTTGTTTGATTTTAAAACGAAAATGCTTATCATTATAAACATTTTCCAATGTTTCTCCAACTTGAATAAAGTTCAAACGGGCCAAAAATGAAACAGATATTTTCTAAAATAGAGACCGAGAACTCAGCCATATCCTCAAATTTGAATCCGAGACAGAAAACGAGAATTCTCGGTAAACCCAATCAATTCTCTTCCGCATAGTTGACCGTGGACACATGAAAGAACGAATACAATAGGACATTCAAACTCAATTTAACGGGCGACGTGCAACGAGCCTTTCAAGATTCGCCCATAATCGACCGATGGACACTAACGAAAATATGCTACCTTTGTTCGCCGAGAACGATGCATAAAAATGATAGGGTATTGAAATTAAAATTGGTCCATATGTTTTCTTCCATATCTCGCATTTGAGAAGCGCGATCGACGAAAGGAAAACGATTTCCGAGGGCTGACATGATCTGTTTCTCGATCGGGATGACAGTATGAAGCTCTTGCATGCATTTAATTTTCGAGGAATGCCCCTTTAATGATTCGTGGAATTGATTGGCGTTAGGGTTGGTTGGACCATGGGTATTGGGAAACGTGGAATTTGTTATGGGATTATATATCGTTGCAAAGAATCAGAACTGTAAGGCCTACCTTTGTGTACTTTTTCTGTCTCGATAGATGTACTTTTCCGTTGTCCGGTTCATTTTACATTTTCAGTCCGCTGCGCTGCCAGTCGCTTCCCCATTCAACATTTCAGACTACCATATTTTTAAAGTTGTTGCATACAACGACTTTGAAAGCATTGCCGTCTGAAATGGGTTAAGCGACTGGCAGCAAACTGAAAATGCAAAATGAACTGGACAACGGGGTAGGCCTGACAGTTCTGATTCTTTGCAACGATATATAATCCCATATTAAATTCCACATTTCCCAATACCCATGGTTGGACCCACTCCAAGTCTCGCTCTTGTTTGTTGATCAAGAGCGAGACTTTAAGCAAGTCCCCGTTAGGGTATATATTTTCAATGTCACGTTAGATTTCGAGCATTGAATTTCATGATTACGCCCATTGATAAAATGACCAGAGTGAGAGGACTGAGAGGAGGGGTAGCAACCCCCTTTTGGGGTAGTTATTTCGACTCGCGACAAATGGTGTTCTTTACAGGGGAATCATATTCTAGATTTTCGACAGTAGCTAAGATTTACCCTGGAATTCTAAGCAACAAGTGCCTCCTTTCATGATTTCATTGCAATATGCCAGACATTTGGCACAGTTCGTATGGTCTGATTTCATATTACTCCTTCAACAAATCTGTCACTGCTGATTGAAATAAACATCAAATTATACGCGGAAATGGACCAGTTATAGATGGAATGAAATTAAAACACTGAGCCACACCGTGCAAGTGCAGATTTTTAGAACAACAACAATTTGGAGTGAACTTCAACTCATGAAGGAATAAAACTGGCATTGCTAAGAAGATTGATGGTATATGGTGAGATCCTTCTGCGTTTAAGTTTAACTTTATAACCTGAACAAAACTTGAAATCATATTACCAAGGCTATAGGCTTATCAATGTGCTTTCAAGCACGCCAGCGCAGCTCACAGGAACAAAATATGATCATATACTACTGTGGTTGCTGGTGCCTTTACTGCACTCAGAGGCAAGCACATTTTCATATTTGTTTGTTACTTTTACCAAAATCACAAAAATAGATACCGTTGTTTTCTTTGTACCAAAGTCGCGAAAACAGATACCCTTCCCGATGGCACATCTTCAGTACCCAAATATACTATGTGCCAACCTCCCCCGGGCCTTATTCTGAAAGGCAAAATCTTTGATTGGGTACATTTGGTGCTTACTAGGGTAATGGTGCTCTTTAGGAGAATTATATTCTAGACTCTTGGCAGCAGCCAAAATTTGCTCTGGAATTCTAGTTAAGGAATGTCCCCCTTCCATAGCGTCATTAGCTCATTGCAGTTGACTCGATATAAGCGGTATTGATTTACGATAAACATCAAATGAACACGGAAATGGAACAGTTATAAGTGGAATGAAATTAAAGCACTGACTTTGATAGAGGAATAATTTGGGGTGAAGGGTGAGGCTCAACTTGCGAAGGAATTTTGCTGGCTTTGTATGGTGAGAATTTTTTGCATTTAAGTTTGATTGTATTTCCGAGGGAGGGGGGACATTCTCGTATATCTAGGATAGGGGCGCTCATGCTCAGGTTATTTTTCTTGGGTCTAAATTTGAGCAAAGTTTGTTTGGTCAATAATGTGTAAAGTTATCTTTTGGGTTCCTGAAATTAAGCATTGCTTTTTTGGGTCTCAAATACTAGAAAAAGTAAAAAAAATCGTCAAAAACATACTTCACAAATAAAGTTAAAATCAAGTAACATTACTAAAATCAAGTACTTAAATATCCAAATGGATTGCGAGAAATCTCATCAGTTACGGCACTTTTCCATAGATTTAAGATACTGGGTGAGAAAAATCATTTTTTGAGTCTATTTTTATGCTAGAAATCATTTTGTTGGGTTGATGCTTTGTACCCCAGCCTGAAAACCCCTTCATTTTTCATTTCATTTTTAAATATTTATACAGGTTACAGATTTCAGTATAATAGATAACTGTTTTACAAATTGACCTGTGCAAAAATAGGAAAGCCTAAATTAAAGAAAATTACAATATATACAATATCTAGATATGGCTTATATGATATACTTGTGATCGAGCATAAAAAACTAAATTAAATAGAAAAATAAAATGTACCTCTCATATGGATTTTTTAAAGGTAGCCAGGGACGGTGCCAATTTAGTTTCCGTATTTAGCTCATTCCATACTTTTGCTCCTCGATAAGAAAATGCTTTTTGACCTGTGCATGTTCTTAATAGAGGTATCTGCAAATTTTGTGTGTCGGTAGAGCGAAGATTGTGATCACTACTCTCTGAGCATTTAGTGAAAAGTTCCCCTAAATATTGAGGAGCAAGTGAGTTCAATGCTTTATAGGTCAGCGATGCTGTTTCTTTTCTGATAAGATCTTTAATTGATGGCCAGCCAAGGTTTTTGAGCAGAGGGACAGCAGAAGCATCGTAAGGACTATTTGTAGTTATTCTTGCAGCTCTATTCTGGATCTTTTGGAGAGAATTAAGTTTGGTTTCACTACAACAACCCCAAACCGAGCAGCAATAACTAAAATGTGGCTCAACAATTCCTCTATACATTTTCTGCAGATCACCTGATGGAAGAAATTTCTTGGCATGCTTAATGAGACCGAGAGCTCGTAGTGCCTTAGCCTTAACTTGTTCAATATGGCGATCCCATTGGAGTTTGTCATCAATTTGAACCCCCAGATACTTTGTATCGGTTATCATATTGATCTTTTGATCACCTATTTCAAAACTAGGCTTAGCGTCAGTCTGCTTTTCGATCTTTAGAATATTTGGTCTGGATCCTATTATCAGAGACTGTGTTTTTACAACGTTTAGAGACAGTTTATTGCCATGTAGCCAGTCCTGTAAATTCACAAGATCCCGGTTTAAATCATCCTGCAGTTCAGAAAGGCATTTCGAGGAATGCGAAATCGCAGTATCATCAGCGTACATAGTGACCTTTCCTTTCTTTAGGCAGAATGGTAGATCATTTATATAAATAAGGAACAGAAGTGGGCCAAGACAGGAGCCCTGGGGGACACCACAACCTATATCGTTAATACTAGAGGAGGTGGAATTAACCTTGCAGAATTGCTTTCGCTCTTGCAAGTAGGAAGTGAACCAATCAAGCTCTAGTCCACTTATTCCGTATTTTTCTAGCTTCTTCAGTAGGATATCATGATTTACTGTATCAAATGCCTTTTTTAGGTCAATGAAAATCAAACCAGTGTACTTGCCCCTATCTATATTCAAATACCAGTCATTTGTGCCAGCCATAAGGCTGGTGACGACTGAGTGTAAAGATCGAAAACCAGACTGATGCCTGTATATGAGCCTATTACTATCTAAGTAGTCATACAATTGATTATATACTACTTTTTCGAATGCACGAGACAATACAGGCAACACAGAAATCGGTCTATAGTTAGAACAATCATCTCTCGCTCCGCTCTTGTAAATTGGGGCAACACGCGCTATTTTCCAATCTGTGGGAAATTTTCCAGAGAACAAAGACATATTAAAAAGATCGCATAATGATCCGGAGATTAATGGCAAAGCAATCTTTATAAAAAAGCTTGCGATACCATCACAACCAGAGCCATGCGAAGTCTTCATTTTCTTCATAACTTTCGTTACATCATTCTCTGAAACAGCTTTGAAAGAGAAATTTGTTACAGCGTTACCCACTTCATACTCGTTGGATAAAAGTGGGTTGGGTTTTTCTGGAATTTTGCCACTCAGTTTATTTCCAATGGTACAGAAAAACTCATTCATTGATGAAGCAATCTTTTTGTTGTCTTTAATCGACTCACCTTCTACATTAAGGGACGGGATAGAAGTGGTCTTGCTTCTTTTGTTTATGACTTGGTTAATAGTCTTCCCTATATAGAATAATATATATAATATCCTAAATAAAGGTAGTTGTTCATCCTGCATTCCTATTCTTAGAGGTAGTAAATGATTGTTATTTGACGCAACATATCCAAGATCCTACAAGATATCGACAGAACCAAAAGTCAGATTGCTCAGACCTCATCTTTTCTGACAATGAAAATTTAGTTGAAAAACTTCTCTGAATTCGTTCAGAACAATTAAGGCAAATCAAACATTACTCCTATAACAAAGGCGACTTTGCCAAATTGAGAGAAATTTTAAAGTTAGTTGTAATGCACGGACTCAGTTTCGGGGGAGTTTTGTTTATCTTCGGCAACGATCGGCCTAGGCGCCTAACTCAACTGTTTCCAAAGTCCATTCTGTTAGTGTTGTCTCTGCTGAAGTCTCGAAGCCTAATAACAACTGGATATCGTCGTGCTCATCCAACAACTCCTCTTCCTTTTCCCGTACCCCAAAAACAAAGTGTACAACTTTCCAGCTCGTTGAGTTCGCTTGTTTCTTGCAGGAGGAGAACACAACTCTGAATCCGGATCATTTAGCCATTTTGAATTCGTTTGATCTCGAGAAAACCTGATCACGTGAAAGTGGTGATCACCACAAGAGTTCTCAATTTTCATTGGCTAAGAAACAAGATCTATTTTTAGCTTGCCCAGCTCCCTGCATATGCAGGCCTGGAGGTGGCTATTTATCTCCGTCAACTAACTTTAAATGGAGTGGACTGAGACAGAATTCCAGGGACTAGATACAGAAAGAATGTCACTATGCCTGCATGCAAAGCTGATGCAGGCAGTCGAGAAATGTATACCAAACGTACGAAGCTACAATGGCATAATAATTATGGTTTTGGAGATAATTAGGGGGCATGCCCCCTGCAGTGCTCTGACCCAAAGAGCCCGAGTACAATAGGGTTAAGAGTTAGGTAAGGTTACGGTTTTTAGTGCCAAGTGCTGGGATCACAGAAGTAGTTGAGCGCCAATCAAGTACACCACCCCTTTTCATGACGCCCAACAGGTTTTGGTGAACAAGTACTTCACGGGGTCCTTGATATACGTTTGGTGTGGCTCGAATTCTGTCCGCGTGGCTGTTCTGGGTGTTCTGGCTGCAAAGTCAGTCGATTACAACACGCCACCACAACGCCTTCAGAGTATACTTTAAGTTTTTCGAAATTTTCATTTTAACTGTGATAATTTTCTGACAGTTTTTGAAAGCGGCCCCCCTTACAAAATTTGTTAACTTGATATCTGAATTTCCTCTCAATACTACATGAAGCATTTGACTGCCTGCAAAAATCCACAGATAAGCCGCACCCCCTCAGTTTCATTTTAGAAGTTGGCCTTGCAACGAGACCATATTTAAAGACCAAATACACTTGCTTTGAGTTTAAAATACATCCTTTTGATGAAGACAAATTTCAGCCTATGTGTTGACCGAAATTAAGCAAAAATTGATTGATGCTTTTTTCTCTTTCTAGGTTGTCTTCAGATTTGTCATGATGCAAATTCTTGCTTTTCTTTCCATCGTTATATGCTCTGCAGAATGTCTTCTTCGAGAGGATCATGCAGGTAAGAAATGGCACATCTTCCTTGTAGACTTATGACATTTCGTCCCTTGTTTCCCTGCGTTCTTTGATTTGCAGGAACTTCTCTGGTAAACTGATGGACATAATGGGCGACAAGAATAGCAATTAGCAGCACTCAGACTTCATGGCCTTAAATCTGAATCAGAAATTACTTTGCTTTGGTTTCATAGCAGATTTCCTCTCAAGAGACAGGAATTCTGAAAAATCAAAGCAAATTTCAAAAATTTCAAACCGCAAGGTGCTGAGCGAATAAAAAAGAAGAAACGAATGTAGAAAGAATCATGAAATTTACAAATCTTGAAAGAATCTATTAGTGATATGCACAAATCATCTCGTCGGGTTTCAATGCAAATGAAATGAAACTTCAATGAAGGTCAAATCATGATAAAACACATGTCAGCAAAGATTTTCCGAGCAATTGCGATTTCATTACTAGTCGTCAGTCCCCTGAAATTCAATTTCTCTTGCTAGCCGGCCATAATTGGCGACCCACCATAATGGGCGACGCTACTCTATAGTGTTTATTCCCGCCATGATCGGCACAGTAGTTGTATTTTGAGCTTTTCTTCTTCTTTTAATTGATTATACCGGGTGACCCAAAAAAAAGTGACCCAACGCAATTTGTCACAGAAAATTAAGTAAGTGGCCGATTGAAATGTTTCAAACGTTGTTCTGTCGCTAAAAGACTACCCTATGCTTTGAGTATTTTTTGCGATTTTTTTCGGTCCGGTAAATTTCCAAAATTAAGGATTTCGAGGAAAAGTGCCTGCCTGAAATCCTCTAAAAGTCGTCAAAAACAAGGGATCGATTTACCGCCATTTCAACTCTTTAAAACAACGAGGAGCGTGTTTCATTTCAACCTGGGGATAGGCAACCCAGTCAGAAGTCTTCAGAGCAATTTTATAGTCCCTAGGTATTTAAAAATATTCTCAGGCAAAATGAAACACGCTCTTCGTTGTTTTGAAGATCTGAAATAGCTTTAAATTGATCCCCTGTTTTTGATGACCTTTTGAGCACTTCGCGCCTGCCCTTTTCATAAAAATCCTTAATTCAGGAACTTTACTGTGTTCAAAAAAATTTCGAAAAATACTCATAATGTAGGCTAGTCTTTTGGTGATAGAACGACGTTTGAAATATTTCAATTGGCCACTTACTTTTTTTCTATAACAGATTGCGTTGGGTCACTTTTTTCTGGGTCACCCGGTATATAAAAAGTCTTTAATGCCTTTGATCACTTTCAGAGTTCGATTCCGCCTTTCCACACGCCTTCCAGAGTAAATCTTCAATCAGAGTAATAGTATTTTCTTCAGATTAAGTTCGACTTTTCTTGTTGAGATCCTTGCATTTACTGAAAGTATACACAAAACAACGACAAGACAAAGGATATTACAAACTATTGACAACGTGAAACAAGAGTGGGTTCTAATGTCCCATGTATAGTTCATGAAATCCGACAAAATGTCTGTTTCATCTTTCTTTGAGTTAAAGGTCTCTGTTTGCATGGGATTTTCAGCCCTGGCTGCAACTTTCAGCCCTGTTACCCAAGGTCAAAAATCATCTTGCCATTGCATGGATAATTTCTGCGTGGGCTGAAAGTCTGTTTAACCCGAAAACCAGGAAAAAACACATGCACTATCGATAATTCAGCCCGGGCTGAAAAATGTATTTTCAAGGGATGTGCCAGGGGGTGGACATTTCCATCCCACTTTTCTCAGGTCGGTATTGTTCTTAAAAGGGTCTCCGTTGCCAAACAGTAAACAAATCCGTAAACTCGCACGTGTCACCAATTATCTATTGTTCATCCTGCAGTTTGTTTGGTGGCTTCACCTAAGCCACCAAAAAGTGACCGTTAAAAATCCACTTATATCCGAGCAATCGTAGAAGATATTACTGTTTGGTTCGTTCCTTAGTGAAGTACAATGATTTATGTCCAAACAGCAACTTTCATTTTGAAAAAAATATGAGGATCCTGTGTGATATCACCTTTCAAAAACTGCAAAAATCATCGTTTGTTCAATTCTATCCCTTGTCTACCCCACTCTTTCGGGGCTGACCACGTTCCTGCATGTGATGATTCACGATCTTATTACTCTGTGAACACAGATTCTTTACTTATATGTTCTGTTGTATTTAAAGGCATGTACATTGAAGAGGGTGTTGGTAGCAAAAGCGTCATTCTTGCTGGCCTCTTTGGTGTTCACGAGCCTGGAGAACTGTTTGAATGTAGCAAGATCGTCGATAAAGCAAATGGAATTTATCTCATTGAGGCTATGAGGTTCGCTATCGATAATATCAACAAAGCAAACAAGATTCTTTTTGGAAAGAAACTTGGATTTCGTATTTACGACACTTGCAAACGTGCCTTTCTAGCCATTATGCGCGCCGGCTCAGTGACCTCCCCTCATGAAGCGTCTGCGAATTTCTTGCCGTTTGTTGGAGTCATCGGTCCCGCGACGTCGAATGAAGTGGAAAAGACATACAATATGTTCGAGAAATCTTATCTTCCAGTTATCAGTTACTCTGCAAGAAGCGACGAACTCAGCAAAGGATGGAAATACAACATGCTTTTCCGTACAATCCCGGATGATGATCAGCAAGCTGGCGCTTTGCTGGCAATTATAAAACACTTCAAATGGAAATTTATATCGACTGTAAACTCGCAAAACTTTTTTGTACGAGGAGGGATGGATCTCACGATTGAAGTTCTGAAAGCAGAAGGGATATGCTTTTCAACTAGAAATGTGTTGCCACGAAACCCTTCCAACCAGGATTATGATTTTGTCATCAGAAATCTTAATAGAGATCCAGTTGCGCGAATTGTTGTTTTGTTTACGACCCCAGAAGATACTAAAATGCTCCTCAAATCTGCCGGACCAAACTCGAAGTTCCAATGGCTCTCTAGCTCACAATGGGACGCGAATATGCAAGCAGTCGAGGGCATAAGAGAGGTTGCAAGGGGTGCCATTTTACTGAACTATGTCAATATAAACAATAAGGAATTTCTAAACCATTTCAAGGGCCTAACGCTAAACAAAAACAATTATAGCTGGTTTCAAGACTTTTGGGAGCAACAGTTTAATTGTACTGTGAAGAAAAATGGGAACTTTACAAAGAAGCAATGTACTGGTGACGAAAATTTGCGAGAAAGTAATTTCTACGCTGACCATGCAGCTTCACAAGCAGTAATCGATGCGGTTAACGCATTTGCTTTTGCTTTGCGATGTCATTTCGAAAAAAAGGAATGGATTGGCGACTCAGGCAGTAGGGACGGTGCCAGGAAAAAAAAATATGTTGAATGCCCGCCGCCAACAACCGTACCTGGATATGAAATCAGGAGTTCGTGTGTTTTTAGACAAGCTTTAGTAAATCCGCATCTGTTCAAGGACCCCTTTAACCTTTCTGTACATTTTGACCACAACCAGTACCATAGAGACATTTCAATTTTGAACTTCGATGGTGCAACATACAAGGCAATAGGCACTTGGAAATCAAAGGCTGGCACAAAAAAGCCGATTCTGAACATAAACGAAAAGTCTATTGTTTGGCACGATGGCTCGTCTGCACCACCAGAGTCGACTTGCTCCAAACCATGCAAAATTGGAGAGAGAAAGATCATCAATAAGTTAAAAGAGTGCTGTTTTACTTGTGAGGCCTGTGGGAGAAAGGAAATCTTGAAGAACAATGAATGTATGTCCTGTGAACAATTCAGCAAGCCTAATGGTAATAGAACGAGCTGTGAAAACCTTCATGAACTGCGAATAAACACGAAGAGTCCTTTTGGAGTGACGATCATAGTTTTATCTATTCTGGGTCTAATTTTAAACACAATAGTCCTGTTTCTCTTCATCAGATACAAAGATTCAAAGATCGTCAAATCCTCAAGTCTGGAACTATCTTTCTTTATGCTTGGAGGATTGTTTCTTTGCTTCATTTCACCGTTCATCTTTTTGATGGATCCAACGACAATCAGATGCGGGCTTAGAAGGTTTATATTTGGTATTAGTTTGACAGCATGTTACATTCCTCTTATGCTTAAACTAATAGAATATACAGACTGTTTACAGCCGCTCGTGTCATGGTAACAATGCCTCCTCTTGTTAGTGCACGTTCTCAAATTTCCATATGCTTCGGGTTGCTAGCACTGCAGATATTCCTGTGTATAATGTGGGCTGTTGGTGCACCTCCTGTAATAAATCGATCAGTTGTGCTGGCTGGGAGTAATGACGAAATGGTGGCTGATCTATGTGGTGCAAATATCGTCACAATCGTGGTCAACATATTGCCATGTTTTGGTATCATGGCAGTCAGCACAGTGTACGCATTCAAATCACGCAAATTCCCGAAGAATTACAACGNATAATAATAATTAATTTCTTTAAGGTTGGCGTGGTATATAGCACTAGGCTAATTAATGCCAACCATTATCGATACAAAAGATGTGTAATAATTATAATCAACCTAAATATAACCTAAATTTACAATAAAATCCTTACATAATCTACAGTTGCATGAAAAATTCCAAAACTTAATTTCCCTTTTAAAATTCCCTACAGATCGGGACTTTTTTATATGCAATGGCAAATCTCGCCAGAGATTTTGCCCCAGGAAGCTCACAGTTTCTAGCCCATAGGCTGTAGTCCTAGGTTTGCGTGCATAGATGTTGCTCGTAACTCTTAAGTTGTAATGTATTTCTCTCTCCGCGAAAATTTCTCTCATAAAACAAGGATTTAAATACATTCTTGTTCGGTAAATTTCAGTGACAAGCAACTGTAGATTTCGTTGATGAATGGAGACTGAATGGTCTGTAATTAACAGTTCTTCAAAACTGGAGGTCCGATCATGATACGCTATTCGCAATGCTCTTTCGTGAATAGAGTTAATTTTTGCGTTAACTCGTCTTCATGAAACATCCATATCAATGGACAGTAGCTAAATTGTGACATTACGAAAGCTTTCATGACTTTCTTAATTTTTTCTTCAGGCATATACGTAGAGGCCCTTGCAAGAGCATGTAGCTTCTGGCTTGCTTTCGTACACACCATGTTCACGTGTTGCTTGAAATTTAGCTTTTGGTCAATTACAAAGCCCAACAATTGTTCTTCTCTACTCTCTTTAATGAAAGAGGAACCAACTCTTATTGAGATTTCAGTTTCTTCCCCACCAAATACAAGGAAATGGCATTTCTCCTCGTTTAATTTCATGCAGTTTTGTTCAAACCAATTGCTCATTTCAACAGTATCATTTTCTAGCTTTGAAATAACTTCCCGTAACTCTTGATGAGAACAATAGATTGTCATATCGTCTGCATAATTACATTTCAGTCTCCATTCAATAAAAGGAAAATATCATTGATAAATATATTAAAAAGGAGAGGCCCCAGGACTGGTCCTTGGGGGAGACCTAATTTATTTTCTTTCCAAGAGCTGAATGAACCATCTATTGTCCTGGGCACGAGTCTCTTTTTGTAAACAACTCAACTCAAATGTCATGGTCTAGAAGTTCATTGTATTCATCGACACTACATGATGTGTCAGTGAAGTAGTATCGGTTCAATCAAAAAGCGATACTACTGCAATGCAACATGCACTGAGCCTTCGTAAGATGAAGAGACTCAATCCAAAAAGGCTCTTTGTTTTGCCCCCAGACTTTATTATCTCTATAGCAGCAACAGCAACCATGTGCAAAAGTTAGGACCTATATAATGACTCTACGTAAAATGGTGCAAGTGTAGGTTAGGCTTGGACTTGCTGCAAGTCTCTCTTGCGAAAAAACGAGAAGAGGAAAAAGCAGGAGGGAATTGTAATACTTAGTAAGCTCATTAATATTCATGAGTTATCGAGCGTTACGTCCGCATTTGCCAAAAAACATCGCAGAGCCTCGATCAAACCATATGATCAAAAGCATATGATTGGATATTGGCTTTTTGTCAAAGGAAAAACTTGTCCAATCTTGTCCAAAGTCTCTCTCGCTTTTTTCCTCCCGTCGTTTTTTCCGCGAGAGAGGCAAGACTTGTGTCCAGTTAGGTTTTGTTGCAGGCAAGAGTTAGGTTCAGTGACGCATTTACCCATGGGCCCACTGGGCCCGGGCCCAGGGGCCCCCTAGAATTCTTAAATCTAGGGGGCCCCGAGCAAAATTTGAAAAAGCCTATGAAGTGCTGTTGATTTCACTCTTGTGTTTGAAATGATTGTTAAAAAGGCCTCTCGAAAAGTTCCCCGATAAAAGGAGGAATCTCGTTGATACCGAAGCCGAAGTCCATAAAAAAAGAAAGAAATTGAAGAGGCGACAACCCCATGGAACGTAAAAGCCTTTTTCGGATGATCTATTAAAGCAAATTGTGAAAGGAGATGAAGCTGCAACTTCCCAAAGGCAATAACCGCACTTTGATTGTTGCTCAATGCAATGACCGCACTTCACTTTGCCATGCAGAGTTTCCTCCAGTGAAAGAAGTTTCTCCATGCTGAAAGGGTCAAGAGTCAGGTGTCAACTAAGGTTCACAATGTCACAAGAGCGCGTTGTTACCTTTTGCCTAATGAATGGCAGCAAATTTTGATGTCCCGAGGCACGAGGGGGGGGGGGTGATTGCCCCCACTTTTGTCCAAAGTTGGGTATAGGTTGGGAAAGACCTTTCTGAGAAATGTCAAAACTTCCATTTTTTAGCACTGGCATTTTGTAGGATAACCGTCACAGAATATTAAATTTTCCTTGTCGCTAATGGCAAGCATGATATTAGGAGATGCATTCTGAGCCAAAGTAAAGGGCGTAGTCCCAAAAAATTTTCCGGGGGCTTCGCCCCCAGGCCCCTCCTTTCCTTACCCTTATTTAATTTACCCTGGCCACGCCACTGTCGTGAGGTTTTTAGACCCCAAGAATATCATCCAAAATTTTGCAGCAGTGAAGGCAAGACGAAAATCATGAAAAACCATTGGACAAAGGGGAGTTTTTTTGGGATTGTACCGACATGTTTATATTTGTACAAGTTTACTAATTTCTTCGAATTTTCCCCTTTCAAAATGTTTAGTTAATATTAACTTGCTTGGCTACGGCTGAATCTGGTGGCCTTACCCATACATGGCATACATGCTAACAGGGTATCGCGAGTACTATGTTGTGGCGCAGTGGTGTAATCCTCTGACTTTGCAGCCAGAACAGTCAGGCGGCGTGGGTTCAATACCTGGTATGGTAGGACCCACCACTTGAGCGTCATGACAAGGGGTCGCGGACTCGATTAGGTCTGCTCTATTTCTGCGATCCCAGCGCTTGGCGCTGAAAAACGCAACTTCACCTTCACCTTCACTATGAAACAAATTTTTTTAGGTATATTCTAAGGGGCCCCAACCAGTTTTGGGCCCAGGGCCCCAACAGACTTAAATGCGGCCCTGGTTAGGTTTTGTTGCAGGCCACAGGTAACGAGGAAAAATTTGTATAAAAGTAACAAGTACCTCCATCTATACTTCAGTGTTTACCAAATTTGCTAATTTTGTCTATAATTTTGTAATGTGGGCTTCCTGTGTCTGTATCACAAACATTGTCGTGGTTGGCCTAAACGAATCTATTCTACCCGGTCAGAATCTTCTTTTTAGAAGGCAGGCAGTATTTGGTAGATGTAGACAAAATTAGCAAATTTGGTAAACACTGAAGTATAGATGGAGGTACTTGTTACTTTTATACAAATTTTTCCCCGTTATATGTGTAGGCTAAGTAACCTGTGTGGAGACTCAACTATCCTGTGTGCACGCAGCCAGGAGGAGACACGAGGTTTTACTATAACAATAGACAGATTATGCTTTGTTTTCGATTTCGTGTGATCACAATAGGCTGTTAACAAACAAATTCATTTGAATTTGCCTTGCAGCGGATTGAACAATTGTGAATGACGTAAGTTATCTGGACTGTGTTTACCTTCTTGACATAGAGACATTGCAGGGGCAATAGAACACGGAAATGAAATTAAAGGCACACTGTCGTGGCGCTGATTGGGTAAATAAGACAATAAAAGAATAATAGAATTAGGCAGGCTTCAGTAATTACGCTATACACTGAAATTCATGAAGTTGATAAACACAGAGCAAACAACAAACAAGCTCAGATTTATAAAAGAATAACTTGGAAAGAAGCTGAGCTCGTGAGGGAATTTTACTGGTATCGTCAAGAATATTGATTGTATGGTGAGGACCGTTTCTTTACTTTATTACGAAGAAAAAGGCCCATTGTCAGAAATTCAGCTTTTTGAGTTGAGGGGGGGGGGCAAGCACCGTCAATTTTCCGAGTCTAGGAACTGCTTTCGTTTTCAGGTATTTTGCTGGAAGACCGGACATAAATAGGGTTAAGAGAATATGAATATCAGATTTCAAAACATTTATATTCAGCAGTTGATAGAAAGAGGCAAGAATGTATTCTGAAAGAGCGACAAGGACTCTGGGGGCGAAGGCCCTAAGAAAACTTTGGTGGACACGCCCTCTACTTTTGCTTAAAATGCCTTTCACGACCCTTTGCCAGTCCTGACTTGGGATTTTGACAATTTGTAACATTTTTTAATGGATTAAAGGGAATGTAAGCATATGTAAGTCTTTTATAAAATAACCTTGCGAAGACAATATGGTGTGACACGTGCCGCACCATATTTGGGTAACTGATCTACGTCGGTAGGAAATACTGATATCTGATAGGCTAGACATTAACTGCAAGAGCATACGAGTCAAATCTTGCAATAGAGCACAGGGAAACCCGCAAATCTTACAATTTCACGCTTTTATAAGCCAATGATATCGCCGTATTCCGAACACATGACTGAAAATAAGGCTTTCGAGATAACTTTTCGAGTACCTTCACGAAAATAAAAATGGATATTTGACAAATAAAGATACAGAGCTGGTTTTACCACGAATCGATTCGAGAGGGCCCACTCCACATTTGTTTTTCTGCATTTGGTTAAAATCTCATCAGGGATTGGCGTTACATTGAATTTCATTCCTTCGAAAATTGGCCTATGTTCAAGAATTCTTCAGGGACGCTGCAAATAAGATATAGCTTTCCAAATTTCACATGTTAAGTGAATCATGTCCAGGAATAACATAAAAATATTTGTTTGTTGGATTTTTGAGAATCCTTGACGAATTAAAGCTATTTGCTGCCAAGAAAGCTGATGGGCCTACCTTCACCAGCAGCAGAATCCCAGTAATCGGCATTAAATCACTCCTTTTTCGTAATAATAACCAGCGGATACATTAACGAATAACTTGACTTATGTTGACTTGGTGTCGTGTAACTGCAAAGAAAAATCAGGCCTTATTCAGATGTTTCTCTTTCTAGGTTGTCATCAGATCTTTCAAGATGCAAGTGTTTATTTTCCTGACCATCTTTATAAGCTCTGTAGAGTGTCGAATTCGAGAAGATCCGAAAGGTGAGGAATTTATAGTTTCCTTAGAGCGCCTACAAATGACAATAGTTTTCTCTTAAGGTTACTGTAACCCTTCAGGAAAAGCATAGGTTCCATTTCCAAATCTTTAAAAAGGCTGGTGTAAAATTGAGTGACCTATTTCTTTGAACTGAATGACTGCAAAACAACTTTAGCTATTTCTCTATAATTCTACCGTTGGATTTTTCTGAAATCCTTAATATTTTCAGAATTAGAGTGTTTTTCTTCTTTTACAAGAATTCAAGAAACAAATTCAAAAAAACTTAAAACCATCGTAATTTCTAAACTGTGTTGACGCAACATGAAGTAATTTCGAAGAGAACTATAGTTTATGGATGCCTACAATATTTTATCAAGCAAAAGTCTGTCACTCATCTGGTTTATGATTTAGAAATTTGATGACGTCACAATTATAGATAAGTATCTAAAGTTTCTTTCAAGTCATTCAAACAGAAAAAATAGGTCATTGAATTTTACACCCACCTTTTTATGCCGAGAAAAAGATTTGGAGCCTATGCTTCAAATGACAATAGTTTTCTCTTTAGGTTACTGTAACCCTTCAGGCAATGATTAAGAAACTCCGTTTACCACGGCCGTTCATCAAAATATACCAAACTTATTTTAATAAGATCACAAATGATTTATTCGTCCTGGTGAGTGAATTAAAATAATCCCTGTGTGAAAATCACCATTCCCTGAATATCAAGATGATGATATTGGAAAACATACCATTTAACGGCAGACATGTTCAAATGGACCTCAAAATTTCCCTGCCTGAAATCGGCCTCTCCATTCTGAAATTATGAGGAATTTTCTCCAGAAAGCCCTTCCGAGAATTCTTCACAACATGTTCCAAACAGCGACCAACATTTCCCGAGCTTTCTGCCTTATCTCGATGAGTTCTAACATGTGTTATCCTCTTGGGAAGATGAAATCGTTTTATTGCCCCCTTTGGTCGTGGCTTTATGCAGTTTTTGGAAGTTTCTTGGAGGGGCTTCCTCGAGAAAATCTCTTAAAATTTCAGAACGGAGTGGCCGATTTCAGGCAAGTAAAATTTGGAACATATTTCAAAATGTTCACTATTGAATGCCATATTTGCCAACATTATTGTCTTGATATCGAGGGATCTGTGGTCTTTCAAACAGGAATTCTTTTTTGACTCTCCCGGTAGATATTAGGCAAAATTGAACACCCTGACACCCTGGCGAAAAAAGGCTACCCCAACCCTTCAGACGAAAAATTCTCCATTTTTCCTTTTCGTCATAATCTGATGTACAAATATTTGAGTACCGTTTAAGCCAACTCACTTCCAGAAATAGCCGCAATTACTTGGAAATTTGAGCATCTCAATAGGAAAAATCCTGTTTCTCAAAAATTGCGGGAATATACATTAAGGGATTAACGTAAACTCACTTCCACTTGACCTTGCAGCAACGTTCATGACATCTCGTGCTGCTATGATATTGACATAATGCTTTACCAAGGCTGCGCTTGGGAGTTTAAACAATCATACTGATAATTATCATGATCATTTCTGTCAGTCAGTAAAACAGTGTGCCGCACCATGGAGCATTGCGGACACCTTTATTTTGTAGGAAATTTTTATTCGATACTACTACCTTAAGTCCTCTGCGGAGGAGCATTGCTCGCAAAGCGAGCTACCTCTCCGAAGGAGCGAGCCTTCTCAAGCGCTACGCTAGCTCGCTCCTTCGGAGAGGTAGCTCGCTTCGCGAGCAATGCTCCTCCGCAGAGGACTTAAGGTAGTAGTATCGAATAAAAATTTCCTACAAAATTTCCTACAAAATAAAGGTGTCCGCAATGCTCCATGGCCGCACTCATTGACTGGCTTTTGTTTTTATTCAAAGGCATATACATTGAAGAGGGTGATAGTGGCAAAAATCTTCTGCTCGCTGGATTCTTTGGTGCTCATCAGCGTGGAAAAGAAGAATATTGTAGCAAGATCATCGATAAAGCAAATGGAGTTTATCTCATCGAGGCGATGCGGTATGCTATCAATAACATCAACAACGCAAGCAAGATCCTGCACGGATGGAAAATGGGCTATCGAATATATGACACCTGTAGATCTGCATATAGACTGCTGAGACAAGTACGTAACCTGGGCTGGAATGACAGGGCCGTTGGCCCATTCCTTGGAGTAGTTGGTCCCGCGACGTCATTCGAAGTCCTACTGTCAAATAGTTATTTTCATAGTCGCGATCTTCCAGTCATCAGCTATTCTGCAACAAGCGCAGCTCTCAATTTAAAATTTTGGTACAAAAAGCTCTTTAGTACAGTCCCAGATGATAGGCAGCAAGCTGCTGCTTTGGTTTATATTGTGAAACACTTCAAATGGAACTTTATCTCAACGGTAAACTCGCATGCGTATTTCGTGAAAGGAGGGATGGATCTTGCTATAGAAGACTTAAAAAAGGAAGGAATTTGCGTATCATCACGGAATGTTTTGCACAAGAAACCAACAAAACAAGATTTTGATTACATCGTTAGAGATCTTAATAGGGAACCAGTTGCACGGATTGTTGTGTTGTTTACGACCCCAGAAGATACTAAAATGCTCCTCAAATCTGCCGGACCAAACTCAAAGTTTCAATGGCTCTCTAGCTTAGCATGGGACCCAAATATGGAAGCAATTGAGGGTGTAAAAGAGGCTGCGAAGGGAGCCATTTTACTTAACTATGTTAATACAAGCAACGAGGAATTCCTAAATCATTTTAAGGGCCTAGCGCTAAACAAAAACAAATATAGCTGGTTTGAAGAGTTTTGGGAGCAACAGTTCAATTGCACTGTCAAGAAAAACGGAAACTTTACAAAGAAGCAATGCACTGGTGACGAAAATTTGCGAGAAAGTGATTTCTACGCTGACCATGCAGCTTCACAAGCAGTAATCGATGCCGTTAATGAATTTGCCTTCGCTGCACGATGCTCCTTAAATCGACATAATGACACAAAACCGCCCCGGCCTCCTGGATGTTATGGTGCCCCTGCCTGCGACATCAGGAAATCCAAGGAATTTAACCAAGCCTTCACGAAGCCTAGTTTGTGCAAGGACCCTTTCAAACTTTCCTTGAATTTCGACCCAAAGACCCATCGCTATCATAGAGACATTTCAATCTTGAACTTTGATGGTGAAGCATACAGGGCAATAGGCACTTTGAAATCAAAGGCTGGCACAAAAAAGCCGATTCTGAATATAAACGAAAAGTCTATTGTTTGGCACGATGGCTCATCTACACGACCAGAGTCGACTTGTTCCAAACCATGCAAAATTGGAGAGAGAAGGATCATGAATAAGTTAAAAAAGTGCTGTTTTACTTGTGAGGCCTGTGAGAGAAAGGAAATCTTGAAGAACAATGAATGTATGTCCTGTGAAAAATTCAGCAAGCCTAATGGCAATAGAACGAGCTGTGAAAACCTTCATGAACTGCGAATAAACACGCAGAATCCTTTTGGAGTGACGATCATAGTTTTATCTATTCTGGGTCTAATTTTAAACACCATAGTCCTGTTTCTCTTCATCAGATACAAAGATTCAAAGATCGTCAAATCCGCAAATCGAGAACTATCTTTCTTTATGCTCGGAGGACTGTATCTTTGCTTCATTTCACCGTTCATCTTCGTGATGGATCCAACGAGAATCAGATGCGGGCTTAGAAGGTTTATATTTGGTATTAGTTTGACAGCATGTTACACTCCTCTCATGCTTAAAACTAATAGAATCTACAGACTGTTTACAGCTGCTCGTGGTATGGTATCAATGCCTCCTCTTGTTAGTGCACGTTCTCAAATATCCATATGCTTCGGGTTGCTAGCACTGCAGTTATTCCTGTGTATAATGTGGGTTGTTGGTGCACCTCCTGTAATAAATCGATCAGTTGTGCTGGCTGGGAGTAATGACGAAATGGTGGCAGATCTATGTGGTGCAAATATCGTCACAATCGTGGTCAACATATTGCCATGTTTGGGTATGATGGCAGTCAGCACAGTGTACGCATTCAAATCACGCAAATTTTTGAAGAATAACAACGAAGCTTCAATCATTGGGGTGACAATGTATATCAGTTTTGTGTTATGGGCATTATTCATCCCTGTCTTGTTACTGGTCAAGGCTCAAAGTTCCAGTCCATTCGCTCAAACATACGTCATCGCTAATTTCACTAACGTGGTTGGCCTAGTCACGTTGTGCGGTTTGTTTGGGCCTAAAATTCGTCGTTTGTTCACTATTGATGAAAATGATATTCGAGTTACAGTCAGAATGAGCCGAGAATATTCTTGCGACAGCACTATTAGCCGGACACTGCCTGATGAAGATGCAAAGGAGCATGGGCCCAAGATTGACATTGGAGCTGTGAGCTGTACAGAAGCACGACATTTTTAACTTTTCGTATTTAGAATAACATAGAACTTGAGTTCTTCATGGTACGGCCGGTTTTCTGCGAGGTTGGCCCAGTGGTTAAGGCGCCGGACTCACAACCGCAAGGTCGTGGGTTCGAATCCCACCAGGGTCATACTTGCTGCGAAAGTGTGAGGAGAGCTGCTAACTCTCTGTAATTCCAGGCAAAGGCAAAAGGAATCACGAGGTGTGGTCACATCGAGAGGAAGGACCGGGGTCGCCCTGATGGGCCCCCCCCCTGCGCCAAGCGCAGAAACCCATACCTTGCGAGAATAGCAAGTGTATGTGCCTAAAAAGTGAAAGGTTATGTATAACCCGTGTCCCCTGCTGGAAACAAGTCATCTCGAGACTTTCGCAGGCTAGGCACGTTAAATACAATTACTCACTCACTCATGGATATAGTTTTGGCGATCTTTTATATCTCTCGGATTTATGGGTATGATTTCTTGTAGCACTTCATTCAAGTTTTTCAGAAATTTTCGGATTTATGGGTGATAGTTTCATACTTTGAATGGCACAACCCCCTATCATGGAAACTTATGTTCATGAGAAATTCGCGAGACAGTATCGAGGGACTTACTAATCGTTTTCATATATATTCGCTGCTGTACATAGTGTTATCGCTGGTAGTTTGTAGTTGCTGGGATTTGCTGTGTTTATTTACGGATTTGTTTGTACTCTCCATTTCTTCATCTATCTCGCAGAGCACGCAAATTATTCAATATTCAAAAGTTCCGTCGAACTATTTGTTTCCGTAAAAAGGTACCACCAATATATTTTGGGTCTGTTTTACTGCTTCTGCCAATGGCCTTAGGACGACATTATAGTCGTTTCCTCATTGCAGTTAATTTCTGACGTTTGAAAAACTTATTCATCCAGCGTTGTGTTTAGTGGTTTCTTGCTTCTACCGGGTGTCCCTAGAAAGTACTCCTGTTTAAAAAATCACCTAAAATAAATTGTAAACTTTTGATAAAATTTTCTTTTTGACTTGTTTTGTCAAAGACCCAATAATATTTATAGATGATAAAATGTTTGTTTTTTATACAGCAAGGTAGAAAAATTACAAGTTGAAAAACCTTATTTTGAGCTATAGTTTTTAAGCAACATTCTCAATCTCGCCTAACAGTCCAATTTTTCAGATTTTTTTGTCATCATTGAAGCCTCCAATGATAGTGCGCATAAACAAGATGCTTTAAATCCATAAATAAATTGATCTGGCAGTGCTTCTTTGCAGTATGACTCAAAACCAGGTAGCCAAAAAAAGAGCTTGAAGTTGCTCATTTTCAAGCCAATCAAAAAATCAGCTAGTCTGGAAAATAATTTGGCTCTTGATCCTCTTGACAAAGAAAAGAAAATCGAAGATCGGTAGCGTAATCAAATTTTGGTGACTTTTCAAACGGGAGTAAACAAGAGCAGATTTTGTAATACAATAGCAACAGTTGCGTTTGATTGACACCTCAATTCAAAGCGATTAGCGGCTGCAGACAAAGGAAATTCTCTCAACCAGTAATTCAAAACAAACAAAGCCGCAAAAGTTTCCCCAAAACTGGTAGGGCAAACTCTCGCCTTGTGCAAGCGAAAGATGGTTTTTAAGGGAAGTTATGTGCTTATAGCGAAAGAAGAAGGGTAAATCTAAAGTTCTGTCGCTTAGATTATGTTTATTTGATTTAGGAGCTGTTTTGTAATCGTTTTATTTTAAGCCCTAAAGACGCGAGAATTACAATGCCTTCTGCTCCGCTCCTGAATCAAATACATATAATCTATGCGACAGAACTTTAGATTTACCCTTCTTCTTTTGCTATAAGCACATAACTTCCCTTAAAAACCCTCTTTCGCTTGCACAAGGCGAGAGTTTGCCC
>REGL01000022.1:512805-534587 GCA_004194395.1 Aurelia aurita complex sp. Pacific | reverse complement strand
TTTTAAAAATCATTTATAAAAATCATTTTTTTAAAATATCATCATCAAAACAATTAAAGCACAAAAAAGATTACTTGTTACTGTGCCATCCAAAGCAGAAAAGGACACAAGGTCATCTGGTCCCTACTTTGGATGACACTTACAATTATATAATCTTAACAACACCGAAATAGAATGCAAGGTAGCTTGGTACCAATTACCAAATGATGAAACAATCACGATTTTCAAATTTTTGTCCAATCCGGATCAAAGAAGAATACATTTATCATGATCATTTCTGTAAGTAAAACAGTATGCTGCACTCATTGACTGGCTTTCGTTTTTATTCAAAGGCATGTACATTGAAGAGGGTCATAGTGGGCAAAATCTTCTGCTCGCTGGATTCTTTGGTGCTCATCAACATGCATATGGATTAGATTGTAGCAAGATCATCGATAAAATAAATGGAGTTTATCTCATTGAGGCAATGCGGTATGCTATCAATAACATCAACAACGTAAGCAAGATCCTGCACGGATGGAAAATGGGCTATCGAATATATGACACCTGTAGATCTGGAATTAGAATGCTGGCACAAGTACATAAAAATAAAATGGACTTCAATGACAGGGCCGTAGGAGTAGTTGGTCCCCCGACGTCATTCGAAGCCATATTGTCAGCTTATGATTTTAAAAGATACGATCTTCCAGTCATCAGCTATTCTGCAACAGGCGAAGCTCTCAGGAAAAGGCCTTGGTGCAAGGTCTACAGTACAGTCCCAGATGATAGGCAGCAAGCTGGTGCTTTGCTAGATATTGTGAAACACTTCAAATGGAACTTTATCTCAACGGTAAACTCGCGTGCGTATTTCGAGAAAGGAGGGATGGATCTTGCCATAGAAGACTTAAAAAAAGAAGGAATTTGCGTATCATCACGGAATGTTTTGCACAGTACACCAACAAAACAAGATTTTGATTACATCGTTAGAGATCTTAATAGGGAACCAGTTGCACGGATTGTTGTGTTGTTTACGACCCCAGAAGATACTAAAATGCTCCTCAAATCTGCCGGACCAAACTCAAAGTTTCAATGGCTCTCTAGTTTAGCATGGGACCCGAATATGGAAGTAGTCAAGGATGTAAAAGAGGCTGCGAAGGGAGCCATTTTACTTAACTATGTTAATACAAGCAACGAGGAATTTCTAAATCATTTTAAGGGCCTAACGCTAAACAAAAACAAATATAGCTGGTTTGAAGAGTTTTGGGAGCAACAGTTCAATTGCACTGTCAAGAAAAACGGAAACTTTACAAAGAAGCAATGCACTGGTGACGAAAATTTGCGAGAAAGTAATTTCTACGCTGACCACGCACCTTCACAAGCAGTAATCGATGCCGTTAATGAATTTGCCTTCGCTGCACGATGCTCCTTAGATAGACATAATGGCACAAAGCCGCAGCGGCCTCCTGGATGTTATGGTGCCCCTGCCTGCGACATCAGGAAGTCCAAAGAGTTTAAACAGGCTTTCACGAAGCCTAGTTTGTGCAAGGACCCTTTCAAACTTTCCTTGAATTTCGACCCAAAGACCTTTCGTTATCATCGAGACATTTCAATTCTGAACTTTGATGGTGACACATACAAGACAATAGGCACTTGGAAATCAAAGGCTGGCACAAAAAAGCCGATTCTGAACATAAACGAAAAGTCTATTGTTTGGCGTGATGGCTCATCTACACGACCAGAGTCGACTTGCTCCAAACCATGCAAAATTGGAGAGAGAAAGATCACGAATAAGTTAAAAATGTGCTGTTCTACTTGTGAGGCCTGTGGGAGAAAGGAAATCTTGAAGAACAATGAATGTATGTCCTGTGAAAAATTCAGCAAGCCTAATGGCAATAGAACGAGCTGTGAAAACCTTCATGAACTGCGAATAAACACGAAGAGTCCTTTTGGAGTGACGATCATAGTTTCATCTATTCTGGGTCTAATTTTAAACACAATAGTCCTGTTTCTTTTCATCAGATACAAAGATTCAAAGGTCGTCAAATCCTCAAGTCGAGAACTATCTTTCTTTATGCTTGGAGGATTGTATCTTTGCTTCATTTCACCGTTCATCTTCCTGATGGATTCAACGACAATCAGATGCGGCCTTAGAAGGTTTATATTTGGTATTAGTTTGACAGCATGTTACATTCCTCTCTTGCTTAAAACTAATAGAATCTACAGACTATTTACAGCTGCTCGTGTCATGGTATCAATGCCTCCTCTTGTTAGTGCACGTTCTCAAATTTCCATATGCTTCGGGTTGCTAGCACTGCAGTTATTCCTGTGTATAATGTGGGTTATTGGCACACCTCCTGTAATAAATCGATCAGTTGTGCTGGCTGGGGGCAATGACGAAATGGTGGCTGATCTATGTGGTGCAAATATCGTCACAATAGTGGTCAACATATTGCCATGTTTTGGTATCATGGCAGTCAGCACAGTGTACGCATTCAAATCACGCAAATTCCCGAAAAATTACAACGAAGCTTCAATCATTGGGGTGACAATGTATATCAGTTTTATGTTATGGGCATTATTCATCCCTGTCTTGTTACTGGTAAAGGCTCAAAGTTCCAGTCCATTCGCTCAAACATACGTCATCGCTAATTTCACTAACGTGGTTGGCCTAGTCACGTTGTGCGGTTTGTTTGGGCCTAAAATTCGCCGTTTGTTCACTGCGGATGAAAATGATGTTGGAGTTACACTCAGCAATCCGTATCTTAGCCGAGAAATTTCTTTCGACAGCATTGTTAGCCGGCCACTGCCTGTTGAAGATGCAAAGGAGCGTGGGTCCAAGATTGACATTGGAGCTGTGAGCTGTACAGAAGCTTGACATTTGGAACTTTTCTTATTTAGATTAACGTAGGCCAGGTCTCTCTCTTCGTGCTCCTCCATATATTTCGACATTGGATGGAGACAGTAGCCTTCCACTTATCTCTGTCCATTGCTATTCTTGTTGCCCATTCATACTGTATGCCAGTCCACTCCTCGATGTTGTCATACCAACTAATCCTTTGGCGACCTCTGCCTAGCTTTCCCTTTATTTTTCCGTATTAAATGCCCAAAATATCTAAGTTTCCTTTCTCTCAAGTTATTGATCAGTTTTCTTTTTTCATTCATTCTTTGAAGCACTTCAACATTTGTTACTTTTTCTGTCCATGACAGTTTCGGCATTTTTCTGTACGACCACATCTCGAATGCTTCAAGACGTTTCTCAAATGTTTTTGCTATAGTCCATGTCTCTTCTCCATGATACAGTAAAAACCCGCACATAAGAACCTTCATCTATTAAGAACTTACAGCCTGTAAAGATATATTTTGTACCCAATAATTAAGAACCATTTCAGGCTGATATCTTAACTAGGTTCTTAATCAAGCGTTTCATTCATTCATTCATTCATTCATTCATTTATTCATTCATTCATTCATTCATTCATTCATTCATTCATTCATTCATTCATTCATTCATTCATTCATTGGGAAATGAATGCAATCTGTTTGCCAATTAACCTTTTTCGTGAACTCCAAAAACATCACTTTTTACAGAACTGTGATAGGCAGTGCCTGCAGGGATTGCTTGAGTTGAAGTGGATAGGGCCAAGAATGTAAATAGATTTGGCTAAGATTTAGATTCACACATTTTCCTATGTTAAGAACCTACACCCTGATGACTGGATGTGCCTCATAGCACAAGAACCTAAACAGGCTGAGTTCAAAATCTTAGGTTCTTATGTGCGGGTTTTTACTGTATAGAGTACTCGATACATAGCATTTCATAATTCTCTTTCTTGCTTCAAGATTGATGTTGTTATTTGTTTATGTTGCCTTCATTTTCATTTTATTAAACGTTCCTCACACTATACTTTTCAAGTTTCATGCCGTATTCAAAACTACATAGAGTGCAGTGGCTCATTTTTTGCTGATAGAGGGCCAAAACAGTTATGATTCCGTAGCAAATCAAAAACTTTCGGACTATCAAACTTTCGGACAGCTTTTTTGTCCGAAACTTTAATTATCCGAAAGTATTAGATTATTTGAAAATATAGAAAAACACACATGTTTCTCATGCCACTAGTAAGAATAAATGATATGCTGTCATCGCTGATCTTGGCCTCCAAAGTGAGCTTCCACATTGCAGTTGTCAACACGGGCTACGGGAAGATCAAACGGTAGCTAAGTCTATCTTAGATTTAGCTACTATAAGAGGCAGATGCAAAAAACGGAAAATTTTCTTAGCACACTGAGGCCTCTCAATCTTATGTTATCATCAGAGTGTGACTGCCTAAAGAATAGGTCCTTAGAGAAAAGAATCATTCTTAAATTAGGGACTCTCTTTAAATTTGGGACTTAACAAACGTTTTTCATTTATATCCTACCATCTTTGGCATCTTCATTGTGTAGGAGCATCTCTTTTAAAATCTTCTACATCCTTCTCTTGCGTTGCATTCTTGCATCACGCTCTATTCTGCATTTCACTTATCACCACAATTGTTCTTTTCCATTCTATTCTCGTGCTGTAAATCAGCAAATCAGCAACCTCTTACCAAGGGCCTATAGGACGAGAGATTATAGTCGTCCAGTTGCAGTTAATTTCTAATGTTTGGTTTGAAAAACTTACCTATGTTCTCCTTGGTGGTTTCTTCGTTCATAAGCTTCTTGGTTTTGCTTTCTAAACGACATAAATCACATGTTTTTCAAGCAGAAATGAACTGTTTGATCGTGCCACCTTGTCTCTGGCGGCCATTTGCAATGTACATAACAAAAGTGATGTTGTTAGATAAATCTCATTTACGTTTAATTCTCCATAAATTAAAAATGGCGTTGCTGAAACAGTATGCAGAGCAAGCAGCTTATTTCAACTTGAGAAAAGATGGGGTATTTGTCGTTTAGAAAGCAAAACCAAGAAATTTATGAAAGAAGAAACCACCAAGGAGAACAAAGGTAAGTTTTTCAAGCCAAACATTAGAAATTAAATTAACTGCAACGGGACGACTATAATCTCTCGTCCTTAGGCCCTTGCTGTTATTCGATTGGCTAAGCCAAGGACAAGGTCTTAAAATTTGAAGCCAATCCTATGTAACTGCACCAAGAACGTACAATTGAGGGTACAGCTCCTCCGCAGCAAGGGGGAAGATTTTTGAAACACCCTGCATGCTTTTTATCCTGCGTTTTTCCTTTTGAAATTCGGTCTGCGACGCAGGCTACATGCTTTCCTGATTTTTCAACATCAGTGATCAGCGTAGGACAACNCAAGGGCCTATAGGACGAGAGATTATAGTCGTCCAGTTGCAGTTAATTTCTAATGTTTGGTTTGAAAAACTTACCTATGTTCTCCTTGGTGGTTTCTTCGTTCATAAGCTTCTTGGTTTTGCTTTCTAAACGACATAAATCACATGTTTTTCAAGCAGAAATGAACTGTTTGATCGTGCCACCTTGTCTCTGGCGGCCATTTGCAATGTACATAACAAAAGTGATGTTGTTAGATAAATCTCATTTACGTTTAATTCTCCATAAATTAAAAATGGCGTTGCTGAAACAGTATGCAGAGCAAGCAGTTTATTTCAACTTGAGAAAAGATGGGATATTTGTCGTTTAGAAAGCAAAACCAAGAAATTTATGAAAGAAGAAACCACCAAGGAGAACAAAGGTAAGTTTGTCAAGCCAAACATTAGAAATTAACTGCAACGGGACGACTATAATCTCTCGTCCTCAGGCCCTTGCTCTTATTCGATTGGCTAAGCCAAGGACAAGGTCTTAAAAGTTGAAGCCAATCCTATGTAACTGCACCAAGAACGTACAATTGAGGGTACAGCTCCTCCGCAGCAAGGGGGAAGATTTTTGAAACACCCTGCATGCTTTTTAGCCTGCGTTTTTCCTTTTGGAATTCGGTCTGCGACGCAGGCTACATGCTTTCCTGATTTTTCAACATCAGTGATCAGCGTAGGACAACGAGAAATGTAGCCCCAGAAGCTGTGATTCACCCATGATAATGTCTTTTCAGTAAATGCCCATTATCCCATTAGAAGTGTTTGACTTGCTTTCAGAAGAGCAAGCAAAAGTAACAGTGTGAATGGTTCCATCCCTAAAGCTAGCAAATACCATTTGTTAGTTATGTTTAGAAACATTATCACAGTAGTGTTTATGTTAATGGGGGTACTCACTAATATTCATGAAAGCAAGATTTTATCTAGAAGACAGGTATGCGTCCCTCCTAAGGGTGGGCTTTGCAAAGGAAATTCTCCGAAACAAGGTGTAATTTGGTAAGAGCTTCTAAAAAGATTGGTAGATTTTAAAAGGGTGCTATGTCGTCAGAAAAGTGTGTTGTTCATCAAGACCTTGCAGGCACATTCTTGTCCTAATGTGGGTCAAATTGGAGGGAAATGGTGCCAGGATTGGGCCAAAGGGCTACAGCCCTCCGTAGGAAGTATCTAGCCCCTCTGTAGCAGGAAATTTTGGGTTATTTTCATAACGAATACCCCGAAGAGGAATGACGTATGAAAAACCGAATGATGTATGAAAGTTGCATTTCTCAGTCATTTAGCCCATCTAGCAGAAGATTTATTTTGGCTCCTCCCCTCCTCCGATGCATGGTTCGGGTCAAATACCCCCTCAAAGAAATCGATTGGACCCAGACCTCTTTTGTTATTTCCATCGTTATCAATCGATAATGTTCCCTACCCTGGTATGAAGGCGTGTCCTTACATTGGTTATGAACAAAGTTATTCTCGTTCTCTCGTCACAACAAATATCGAGAAAGCTGCTGCTGTCTAAAGAATCTTTTCTAATCCATTTAGAGAAAAGACGGGATTAAACATCGCCTATTCAACAACAAACTTTCGACATTGAGCTCCAAGCGAGCTCTTTTCCTCGCATGAGCCTAAAAAGTTTGTTTCGGAAGCCATTGATAATACGAACATACAAACATTAAATCTTTCTGCTACGTAACCGTGTTAATTTCTTGTATGATTTGCGTAATTAGTGAACAGAGTCGACAAACCAGGAGCAGAATTTGAAGATCTGAATGCGATCAAAACCCTCCCTTAGCAGATCAAGAGAACAACTCCCGAAGAACCAAAGAAAGCCACTAATTTACATAATCAAAGAGGAGTGCGCTCCAGGAGAAGACAAAGCTGTTCAATAAAGTGAATAATTATGCATATTTAGAAGATCTCATTTGTATGCAGTACTGGCCTGCCAGAGAAGGACCTTACGAATGTTTGCTTGTCCTGTCCTCTCAAGCCTGTTACTGAAATATACGGATGTTTTGCTCTCTCCAGATTCAATTTGCTCCATTTATTCAAGGTAAGGGTATGACTTTATATTGCTTCTCTGTATTTTGTGTTTGACGTTATAATTTCTTTTCAGCAAACAACATATGTCTGATTGTAAGTTTTTTCGATCAAAATTTGTCTCGTTTGAATAGCATTCCGAGCCTAACATTTTCCTCTTCAAGAAACTATAATTCTTGACTGATTTCTCTGTCTCTGATGTAAAAAACACACTGTATTTTGATGCCAAACATTGTTCAGCTAAAGGGTAAATTTCTGCAGAAATCCCAGCGTTTTGGGGTTAACCCACGATTTATCTGTTATTGAATAACGAGATCATGATTTGATTATCATATCATATCATTTTGATAGAAAAGCAATTAGCGTTCAAACACATCCGAATAATTGGCCAGTCAATAGATTATACAATCAATCATAAAATATCATTCATATCTTTCTTGTGTTTTGATAAGGTAGGGCGTTCTTACCTTTCCGTCATGAGAGAGTTGTTCAACCTTGCTAGAATGTTTGGTATCTTTCAATTAGGGACAAGAAAGGGACCCCGCTTTGGCTGTTTGTTGGTAGATATGGATTGCAGTCAAAGCCCTGTTGATTTCATTGCAAAATAGCAAGGGGCACATGAGGGGACGTGCACAATAGTCTGTAGTCCAGAATTGCAATAACTTCCATGTATTCCATGCTACACTGCATCATTCCAGAAATATTTCAAACTCCGAATTGCCTTTCTTTTTCAATTCTTGAGACAGCGACAATAGAATTGAATTGATCCGAATTTATTTACACATAGAACCGTAACGTTCTCCGTTCAACCGTTCTCATTGGGCCAACTGGATTATGAAGCAAGCAAAATAGTGGAAACCATCTTTATCGATTTAGGTTAGATTACGGTGTTCTGTGCAGCAAAATGATTTCATTAAATAATCGATATGAAATAAGAAGACAAACAAAATTATACAACTGCCCTGCTGTGTACCATAATCTTAGGTTTCATTCTATTAGGCCCGCCCCATGCTCCCCACTGTCGCTCCAAACAAGACTTCGAAGAGAAAAGCTTAGGGTACATGGTTACATAGAGACTGGAAAATGAAATGCTGTTGTAAAAATTCAGGGAAGACAGAAACTACGACTTTCAGGGGAAGGTTTATGGCACCCCTTGTTCCATGAAGCATGATAGAGAGTTATTGAAGTGTAAAAGGAGGAAAACAGCGAAATCCTATTCCTTTGTTTGTGGATGAGTTAATTTACAAATATCAGGAACTTTGTTATGATCTATCATGATTGTAAGAAAGGATGTGGAAAATGACTATGAATGGGGATTTCCTAGTCAGTGGGGAAGACTAAATAGAAGTTGAAAAACATCATTGTCCACTGTGTATATATGAGTTTAGATATTACCCTCAAGATAACGGAAATTGTATTAGAATATGAACTCTCCAACTCCCTCAACTTGATGAATAAATATGATTCAATACAGCTTCAGCCTTCAAGCTCTTTTGGATACTGCATCAAGAATTTATGGCCGTTAAAAACTGGAAGACACTATTTAGGAAAACAATTGCTTCGGGGTTTTTTGACTTGTTGCTGCATTTTTGGAAACTGTCTTACATCTTTTGGAAGAGTGTTTATCTGGACAAAATTTAGGCCCATTTTTGTTATTCCAAGCTTTGGCCTAAAAATTTGTCTTGATTTGCCAATGAATTTAATTGTCAAAAGATCAACCAAAAAACTTCATTTTTCTAAATAGTATTATTAGATTGAAACTTCTTTTTTGGAATTTGAAACGGGCGTCTGACCACTTTGAACGGATGCCATTTTGAATATTACACAGCAATGGTCACATAGCAGCGACACCATTGCGAAGGCTTTCTGGTTCTGTTAATACAGTAGACTGATTACACGAGTCTCAGTTCTCTGCATTGAATTGGATGACGTTATTGCTTCACACTGAGAATCATGACAATACAGCTTCAAAACGCGGACTAATTTAGGCCATCTACACCGCGTTTACGGCGAGACCAATCAGATCGCTACGTTCTTAAAAAGTCAGACCACGTGGCTATTCCTAGGGTTTGATTGGTTGATTAGATCAATGTTCGACTTTTCGAAGCGAAGCAACGTTCGAAACGACGTTCCAAAGCGACGTTCGACGTTCGAAGGATGGAAGATGTTCGATTTTCTTCAGATCTCGTTTTGAATCTGTTTGGTGGTGAGTCCTTGTATGAGTGAAAATGAAAACATCAGATTAAAAACGTTGAACGAATACAAGGAATCATGTTGTCAGTCTAGTAATACAGTAGGATTTCAAAGGAGCAAGCGCAATACTATGCCAGGAATATGCCAGGAATCTCATTGCAAATAATACAAAACAAAATCTTCAATTTGAGGAATTTAGCATCTTTACGTCGAAATTTGACATAACAATGCGTCTAATTACTGGCTGCGTAATGCAACAATACTTCGATTGTACGTCAAATCTTCAATGTCATGATCCTAAGACCAAGATTAACCTTTCGTTTACGCCTTTTATTCATCTTAGATTGTTTGACAATGTAAGCTTGTTGGCAGTTTGACCTTGGATTTCTAATCTTAAGTAATCTTTGGGATTTGATGGAGGGAACGTCAGGCGATTTGAACAGGATTAAAGAAATCTGCGGCGAGATCACAAACGGAATAACAATCCATATTGTTCCATATTTTTGCTACAATATCATGTGGTAGCTTTTAGGTGGTTGCCTATTGAAACAGGCCTTGGAGTAGACTTACTACACCATCTTAGATATCACTACTTTACAACAACAGCAACAGTATTAACGAATGTGCATTTGCATAAACGCTTCAGGAACAAAGGCACATTTTGTAACAATAGCATCCCTTATTGCAACGAAAACAACACGTTCTTTACATTATGCACGCTCTTAATTAAATTGAATGGTTTCAGTATATGACTGCGACTGTTTCAGAATCGAACTAAATAAGATGAACAAACAAACAAACAAAAATTGTGTAATCAGTCTATAGAGGCACTGTTGATTCATCACAGAACGCAATGCATCTTGGCATCTCGCTCAAACGCCTCTCAACGGCAGTTTTCCTGTAACCGTCAATGCGATGCGAATTACCAATCTCTTTTCTCTAGTGTCAATCAGAAGGAAGGGATACTATTTACCGAAAATTTGCCATTGCTTCCTAGAACGCAAGCACAGAGAGCAATGGTATACGGCACTTTATTTCTGAGAAAAATTTCATGTTTTCATGAAAATAAAATATTCAAGAACATCAGAAGAAAAAATCATGTGAAGTAACAGTCTATTGCTGGATTATTGAGTAAAAATCCTGATAAATCGATTGAAAGATAGGCTAATCAAGATTAACGACTATTTAGTAAGATGAGCAAGAGTTAATTTAGATTTGATGGCATTAGTTAGTATACAATAAGTGTGATCCTAATCTTGGATTAATCTTGTTTTAAAGGCCTGTGACGAAAGAAGAACCTCAACCAATGTTTTCCTTCTTGCCAGAAATATAAGTTGTTTTCCGGCTGGATTTCCGCGAAAAGCAAAATCTTGTGGGCGCCACATTTTCAACTTAAATTTGATTGACTAACTCAATCAAAAAGCAATATCCTTTGTCGTTAAACAATGGAATTTTGTACCTTGTGGGAAATCTAGCTTCGGGACTTTTGTTTCCTTGAATAGGCTTGTCTATAAACAGATCATAAAAAACACTCATTAGAAGACACATAATATTGTTTTTTGCTATATATGTTCAGGGCACGTGTGCAACTTCAATTTGAATGGAACGTTTTTAAATTTGTCTGTTGTGTGCAAATATGCAAGTCTTTTTTCGATAATCTTTGCTCAAGGTTGCTGTTAGGTTGTCAACCCCTGCTGCTACCAACGGTGGTTCTGACGTTAATTTATCTGATTCTCCGTAGATTCAAAGCGTGAAGTCACAAATTTGCCTTTCTGCAACTAAAATAAGGAGAGTTGTACAAGAATGAACACATTGAACAAGTAACAAAGCACAATCCTTGAACACAAGCACACTGAACGATTTAAAGATCAACGAAAGTTAAAGAATATGCAATAAAATGTCGATTAGAATAAGTACATCATCCAAGAAAACAGGATCAAATCCTGTGGTAGTCCGGCCATCTAAACCAACATACAATTATGACGACGAGAAAGATGACAGCCCCAAAGAGCTGAGTGAAGAGGAAGACGAGAGAGATTACGCAGAAGAAGCATACCAACGGGACAAAGCGGCAGCGGAGGAGACAGACAACCGTCACGAGGACAGTGATAATGATGTAGCCGACGGAAACAACAATCGCAATGAAAGAGATGATAAACGGGGGAAGCCACGCCGAGGCGAAGAAAGTGACGAGGAAAAAAGTCACCAAAATGGGTATCATAATGGAACACAGGAAGAAGAGCAAGAAGCAGAGAGCAAGCAACAAAGAGCACCCCCACCCGTAGCCTCGAAAGGGCCAAAGACAGTGTCACCAGCAGTCGCGGCTAAGCCAAGCTCTGTAGTGCCAGCGTTGCTTCATAAGAAAGAAAAATCCTGGCCACCGCCTGCCCCTAAGAAGTATGATGCATTTGCGGTTGAAGGCCACGGAAGAATGAATCCGTACACAAGAGAGTTGATTCCGGAGGAGAATGATCAAGAACCGGTGGTGGAAGATAAAAGGTGTGAGATAGATGAAGGGCATACTGCACCGGTCAAGCAATTACGACAAAACTGGCAGGGCAGAAAAGATGCGCCAAGACTTGGTGTAATGAAACCGGCTGCTAGCATGAAAGGAGAAACAGACTGGATTAAGCACATCAAGCCTCAGGTTGAATACGAGGAGCCACCCAAAGAACCGGAATGGCTGCAGTTAGTACGTAATCGCCGTTGGAATTCTACTGTCCGGGCCAGGTTCCCATGCAAGACAGATGATATTGTTGATTTCGAGCGACGCTCCACGACTCCCAAGAACTGGAAACGGTTGTTGCTGGATAAGAAAGCAGTCCGTACTATCGGACAGATTACAGGCATTGGCGCGGAAGGGGAAGAGCTGCTTTGGCGCTTGGCAAAACAACGTGGAAAGGTGGAGGAAGGAAAAGACTTTCCTATCCCTGGTGAGCAAGATATGTTGGCCTACGAGCACGTGAAAGGGAATCTGGAGGCAGCCGTAGCTGATGTTGCAATGCAAGCCCTGTTGGAAGGTAGTGAGGTAGGCGATGATGGTGTTGAGTCAGTTGTGAGTCATGATGGATCATCCGGCGAGAATCGGGATCGAAAACAAAGCCAACAAAGCACAACATCAACTCAAGTATCCGCTGCGACTATCCGCCAACGTTTGCTGCGTCTTCATCCAGAGGAATTTAAGAAGTTGCTTGCTCTTGACCGAGCTCGTGATGCACATCTCCGTTGGCAGTTTTCCACTGACCCGTATGATTCGGTTCATGAGCATCAGCTACAACCGTTTGAGATCGCGTTGCTCGCTGGTGAGAGAGAGAATAGATTGCGTTCTCTTCTGAGACGCCTACTGAAGCCTGAAGACATGCCCTCTGGTGTCTCGTCCGGCACATCAACCCCTGTCTTGGGACGGCAGAGAGGAAGGTCCTATTCGGGGAGCAACTATGGATCTGATAGAGAGAGCGACTCGGGTTCATCAGAAAGGAGCCAAAGGAGGTCTCGTGCCAAGAAGAAGCCCCCTGTCCCCCTACCAAGGAAAGGACGGTCGGTCAGCCCGTCTATGAGGAATTCAAATGAAGATATCATGCATGGATTCCTTGGCCCAGACGATGAACACATAACATCAGAGCTGAAACGCTTGGAGGAGATGGCAATGGGGATAGGGTTACCGAAAGAGATTACAGATCTGCTGAGCCCAAGTTCAGACAAACGTGACACCAGGAAGGAGCGTCCTGAGGATTCCATCTCAATGGGGTTGGAAGATCGAGTCAGAAGCTTGTTGTCAGAAGCAGACGTGAGGAAGCCAGCTCCAGTTAAGGTTGAGAAGAAGGATGAACCGGATGCAGAGATTACAAGATCCCTTGCAGATAGGAAGAAAGGATTCTTCAATGAAGCAGAGAAAGCCAAATCATTTAGGAAAGAAGAAAGTGAAGTGGAGGATTCGGAGATTGATACGGAAGAAATATCATCAAGGAGAAGGAGTTTTTTGAATAAAGAAAAAGAGGCACAGCAAGGAAGGTAGGCATATTGCAATTTTTGAATTGTAAGTGCCTTTCATGTTGGGAACTCCCATAGCCTAGTGTCTATTCCCGCCATGAATGGGAGGCATAGTAGATGTATTGTTTGAGCTTTCCTTTTTACAGACCATGAGAAAAGATTTTAAGTGTGCTTAAAGTGGAATACACGGAGCTAAGTTGCAGGTAATCTATAAACAGGACAAAGAAAACTCTTACGCACGGTATTGTTCCTCTAGCTAAACAATATACCCGCACGTTTGGACATCATCAAATACAATAGGTTAATAATAGAATACCCATACCCTTTCCGCGTGTAGCTTTTATCTCCGTTGATTCTCTTTAAAGGGAGTACAAAGACCAGCATGCTTGGCATGAAGTCAGCAACTTACTCTGCACAGCTTCCAAAATAACTGACAGTACGAAATTCACAAAAACAACAGCAAACGATGGCAGAGGCTGCTGGTCTTTGTACTCCCTTTAAGTTTTTAATCTGGTCATTTACATGATTCTTCAGAAAGTTGTATGTTCAAATCGGTCAATTACTTGCGATATCTTGTCAATCTAATTTTCAGGCTCTTTAAATCGCAAGGGGAAATGAAAGAGAGCAGAACAAATTTAAACGTTCAAAAAATTTTATCGATTCTCCGAAACATATTATTTGAATCTCTACATAGTTTCTAAACGTGCTATTTTGTCCAATATGCTATTACTGATGTACAAGTCTTTTTCACACGTTCTTAGGCCCAGTTTAAACATCGTTTTTTTGCTGTTTCGATATTGACAAATGTTGCTAAAACTTCTAAGTGTTAACTAAATTCGACATAAAAACGATGTTTAAGTCACCTGCCGTTTTGAATAAATTAAACGGCAGGCACTATCGTATCTGATGGTCTTGCTGTGATGAATAATCAATTAAAATATTAGGCAGATCAGTTCAGTTAGACTTATAGCCTGCGTGCAGCCTCAAAATCCTAAAGTGTTAGGATTTGTTGAAGCTGCACGCAGGAGCAGGACGGAAAATTGCATTTGCCATGCGCGAAGAGCGCACAGGGGATCAATGATTACAAGGTCGATTTAACGCGAGCAAAGCTGTGGTGTGGCCTAACTTTCTTCATTTGGAATGTTGTGAATATTGAAGGTTTCTTAACGCTAGCACAAACTTCATTTGAACACAGTTTACCTCGATAATTTTTCAGTTTAGTTTCTTATCAATAGCCGGAAAGAGCTGTGGATGCAGGCTGGCACAGAAACAGATTGATGTGACGTTTGACATTGAGCTCTTCTATGGAGATTATTATTATTACTCCCGATTGGGTTCGTCGCTTTTTTATCCTGCCAGTAAAGAAGCACGAAAGAAGACTGAACCTTTCGACCATCTCTTGTAATATAAAAGAGACCACCTAATGATAGTTAATGGCCTGATTCACAGATAATACGATACGAGTAAAGTTGCGATGAGACCACTGGTGGATGAAACATGCTTTCTATCTCTGCAATCATCACTCGGCATGGCCCAAAGGAACCTTGTGGCTTGCTATTAGATTGCCACGCAGGCTATTAGAGTTCCAACTCGTTCGAAGCAAAACATTTTCAATTTATGTAAAACTCCTTGTTTCTTTTATCCTTACAGCAAAGTGCCAGAAAAGACAAAAGGAAGACATAAAGTACAACGAATCAAGAGTGATGCTGAATTATATGCCGTGTTGTCAAAACGCCGTATGGCAACAGACGATGAAGACACCGCAACGGAGGAACCTTCCACTGAAATGAAAGGTATTTTAGACGACATTACAAAAACATTTGGTGGGGAGATATACAGTGGCAAAACAAGACGAAAGCCTCGTATGCAAAGCAGTGAGGAAAGCGATACTAGATCCTTCGAAGAGAAGCAAGAAGAGGAATTGAATGAGGAGGAGGAGGAGGATGAGGAGGAGGAGGCCCCGCAGAGGCGTTCAAGGAGAGATGCTAGGGCAAGCAGTGGTGGAAGGGGAGCTAGGAGACGGGCAAGGAAATGGTCAGAAAGTGAAGATTCTGAAGATGTTGATGACGATGAAAGGTAAATGGCGTGTACGATATTTTGAGTGGAGTTTGGTGTTCGTTACATCGAGAACTACTACTTGATTCCACGTTTATTGAATTCAAAATGGTGCTAATACCATGATCATTTAAATAATGATAATAGCAACAAAAAATTTAAAGTAATAATTACATTCGTTGTCACATATTTTAGTTTCTTCACATTGTCAGTGATTTAGCTAAGACTTTTACTATAGATTTAAGTTATCTAAGTATATATATGCTGCTGCCCATTGATAGCTGTCATTGGTTACCTAGGAAAAGGCTAAGCTGTGTCACAGTGGGTCACTGACGGAAGAGGAGGTGGGCTATGATTTTTGTATTTGGACGTTGTCTGTAATTTCGCAGAGTTCTGAAATATTCTGTGAGTTATCAACAGGCAACCAAAACAGAAAAGACATTCGCTCTTGATTTTGCCTCAAATATGATTTCTTGTAAGGTTTGTGATAACGCAAAATTGCTCATGAAAAATTCTTCCAACTGATTTTATTCGTGGAATGATTTTATCTGTCCTACAGAAGATGGTCCTAAAGAACGAGAGGAGGAAAATCAACCCTCTCGTGTTTTCCTTTCCTTTTTCGCGAACCAAAAGAGAGACTTGTTGCAAGTGCAAGGGGACATCTATTTTGAAACAAGCTAGAGCTAGATCATACCTTCTTCATGAGATCATACCTCCTTCTTCATCATACCTCCTTCTTCATCATACCTTCTTCAAGAAACAAGGCGTATGTGTTTTTTGCAGATGCTGCTTTTGTCAGTTAGAGAAATTGAAACCCCCTAAAAAACTATACAGCCTAAAAGATATGTCGAAACCTTCATTTCTTAGTCGGAGCCAAACAATTGAAATATATTATCAGTTCAAATTTTAAGAAATGTTTGGTTTTTGCACATTACTATGCCAGTTTAAAGACTGGAAAGTGGAGTACCTGGTGTCCAGGATATAGGCAACAGATTCTAATGAATCTGGTGCAGAATTAACAATACGATCTATCTAAATCCTGGATTCTTATCTTAGCTTAAACTTTGATACCCTACTTTTCAATATCGTTTCTTTGGTTGCTGAGGCCTACAATGCCTGCCAAAAGTCTTGGAACACCTTTGCTATTTTTGCATTTTTTTGCGATTTCCCCCTCTCCCCCTCAGAACAATGTTGTTCTGTGATGACAAAATGGGGATGGCCGGACGATTCGCGACTCTGATGGAATGCTAGGACAATAACCTTGCAAATCAACATTGTTTTGGGGGTAAGGGGGTGTTTAAGCCCAATCGCTATGTTTAGAACTGCGGATTGTCAAGAAATTGCCTAAGTGTTCCAAGGACTTTTGGCAGGCATTGTAGTTTAGACATCGTTTTCGCCGTGTCGAATCGAACTGTATTGAAAACGGCAGAGTCTGCCGTGTTTAAAAATCAGATTTAAGCATCGTTTTTTTGCTGTTTCGGATTGAAATTAAAATGGTTAAAATTGACATTGTATTAAATGCACGCATAAGCGCAGTGGTTGATCACACGTAGAAGCCGTGGACCATGGCCTAGAATTGATTACTTAATCGCGGCAGAAATACGATGTTTAAATAAAGTTGTTTCCTGCCGTTTGATACGAGAGAGCTGGTAAACTCCTGCCGTTTTATCTATTGAAAACGATAAGTGATTTAAGCATCGTTTTTATGTCGAATTCAACTGAAACTTAGAAGTTTTCAGCAGCAGCTGACACGGCATTCGACACGGCAAAAAAGACGATGTTTAAACTGGGCCTGAGATAGATATGTTTGAAGTTGAGATTAAGGCCATTTTGCGGAAGCTTTAGTTTGCAGTTGATCACAAATTTCAACTTTAAAGACGAATATCTCAGCGTTAAACGGACCTATATTGACAAGTAAGTTATCAATGTTTAAGTCAACTATCCAGGATTATGTTTTATCATATTTAAGAACGATTTTGGCAAGAGCTTCCTGCCTGGATTGATTGGAACTTGCCACACTTATTTTTGAACATATGGTATTTTAATTCAGTTGTGGAAAACCAAATCCACATCTCATGTAATAAGTATAGCCATAAAAATTGCATTTATTCTAGTTACTTGCAATATGGACGAAAGCTAGATGTGATAATTGGCTACTGTTAATTAATGCACATTTTTTATATGTAATATGGTAAGCAAAAATGAAACTTTTTTAGCTAGCGAACATGTTTGTTTTCATTCTAAGGCTGAATTCACACTGGAAGCGATTTTTTGTTTCCGCAACCCAAATAAGGCCTACGTTATGTCAAAATAAAGATTTTCGTATCCGATGATAAAATGATAAAGTATTTATTNCACGTAGAAGCCGTGGACCATGGCCTAGAATTGATTACTTAATCGCGGCAGAAATACGATGTTTAAATAAAGTTGTTTCCTGCCGTTTGATACGAGAGAGCTGGTAAACTCCTGCCGTTTTATCTATTGAAAACGATAAGTGATTTAAGCATCGTTTTTATGTCGAATTCAACTGAAACTTAGAAGTTTTCAGCAGCAGCTGACACGGCATTCGACACGGCAAAAAAGACGATGTTTAAACTGGGCCTGAGATAGATATGTTTGAAGTTGAGATTAAGGCCATTTTGCGGAAGCTTTAGTTTGCAGTTGATCACAAATTTCAACTTTAAAGACGAATATCTCAGCGTTAAACGGACCTATATTGACAAGTAAGTTATCAATGTTTAAGTCAACTATCCAGGATTATGTTTTATCATATTTAAGAACGATTTTGGCAAGAGCTTCCTGCCTGGATTGATTGGAACTTGCCACACTTATTTTTGAACATATGGTATTTTAATTCAGTTGTGGAAAACCAAATCCACATCTCATGTAATAATTATAGCCATAAAAATTGCATTTATTCTAGTTACTTGCAATATGGACGAAAGCTAGATGTGATAATTGGCTACTGTTAATTAATGCACATTTTTTATATGTAATATGGTAAGCAAAAATGAAACTTTTTTAGCTAGCGAACATGTTTGTTTTCATTCTAAGGCTGAATTCACACTGGAAGCGATTTTTTGTTTCCGCAACCCAAATAAGGCCTACGTTATGTCAAAATAAAGATTTTCGTATCCGATGATAAAATGATAAAGTATTTATTATCTATCAAATAGTCAAATATCTATATATGTTAGTGCCTCCTATCCGTTACAAAATGTGTTACAAAATTTGCCTTTGTTCTGCTAGCCAAATATGGCTTGCATTTTACGAACCTGCTGCCAACGCGCTTTTGCCAATAGCCCTTTTAGCTGTTCTAAAAAAGAGCATGGATCGAGCGAAATTCTTGTACATTTTTATCTGAGAGGTTGTGTACCCTGGGTACCAGACTCTCCAAACTCTCTAGGGTAGAACGAATAGCGCTAGAGCTTCTATCGCTATTGTGAACTTTCAAAAATTCTACAAAATGTATCAAAATATCGTTCGATTCAGATTCTTGTGTAGAATAGCTAAAAGGTGTATGCAAAGAATACACGAATCCCACGAATTCAATGTCTATGCATTTCAAATCACGACTGGACGCGATTTTATTGTAAAAATGCTTCCAGTGTGAACTTAGTTTTATCATTTCTGCTGCGCTACAACTCGCTGCAACGCATGTTACCATTTCCAGTGTGAATTCAGCTTGGGATCGGGCCTATTTTAGGTCAAGGCCACTGAAAAAGGAAAGTGGTCTATATGCAATTGAGCTTGAAAGCACGTAGGCGTAGGTGACGTCAGTGCTGGGAGGGCCTCAACCCCCTAATCAGGCAAAATTTTCGCAAGGAGTGGTCCAGAACAAGGGATACCTCAGATCTGCATCCTCAATAGTACCTTGGGTGCCAAAGCCTAAAATTTAGATTTATAAGAAAATAAAAAAAAAGTTGGCACCTCAATAGTTGACACCAAAGATTTCAGCGAGAAACTTTCTGTTGAGATGCATTGCTTTCCAATAACAAATCGCTGACGATTCTACAGGGTTTCAAGCAAAGAACACAATGTTTCTTGAAAAAAGATCCTTTCTACTATCTTCAGCGAAATCGTGTTTAAAACAAGGCCAATTTCGACGTTAATATACCCAAACTTCACTCAGTCCGGAACTTCAAAACTGCAGTCCGAATGGTTATCAACATTGATATTGAAATGAGCAAATAAGTAAATACGAAAAAACAAGCAGCTTAACAAAGTGAATAGCTTTGTAAATAGTTGGAGGAAGCTTGTCATTTTATTAAGACACCCTTTGACACTACGATCAGCTGAAGGTAAGTTATTGTAAATATTTTCAAATTTCCCGCCATAACAGTTAACTATCATCCCTCTGTCCCTTGTGCTTGCGAGATTTTGTCTCCTAACAAAGGACACAGGGTTTAAAAGTCAACAGCAGAAACTGTGACAATTTCGTTTCAATGGCGGACAAATGAGGAAGCTTCGATGGCAAGGGCAACGGCAAATAAACTAAAACAAAGAAAAGATAAGCAAATATACAACAGCAAAAAGAAAGGGGAGATACCACGAATGAACTATCAGTCGCTGCTCTGCGGTCTAGAATTTGTCAGGCTCCTGAAATAGTATTTAGAGATGTCAGCCAACTTGCATGCAGTTGGCTAGGCCCTAAGAAATGGCCTAACGCAAGGCAGACAACGCATTGACAGTGAAAATTCATGTGAAGGTGTGTAAAGAGCCCAAAGATGCGCGTTGATTACACTGAAAAATTGCAGCAAGAAGAGATGAATCACTCTGATGTGCATTTATTGATCCGAAGTAGGCTCGCAGGTAAGCGCGCGAAACATTTTGTAATAGATTTCCTTTCGGTACCAGAGTCTGGTGTGAAAACAGACCAAATGTCAGAGGTGGCCTGCAGATACATTTGTGACAGAAAAGATCCCATGCATGTGCATGAAACTTTGTTTGTTCTCAAAACCTGATAATCTAATTAAAGAAGCTTTCAACACTGACTCAAATTCTTAGTTTCTCATGAAAAGATACCTGCAGACACGATGCAGACAAGACAATCAAACATCCCGAATTCGTACCGTTGTTTGAGATCCAGTGGGTTTTTAGATTGATCACTGTTTTGTCAAATAACGCTGCACAGATTCCAGAAGCTGCTTGTTTTTGTAAACTTGTAAAGAAAGAGACAACTGTGGAGATATGATCCTTGTCGTGGTTTTTAAGTGTAACAAACGAAAGTGAAGTTTTGAAATTTGGAATTTTAAGTCAATGGAATTACAAAAGAGTTCCACAACTGTTGTGGATGTTTGTCATTTCATAAACGCGAATATTTGACTGTGTTTTTGATAAAATTACGAGGCAAACAACTGAGACGTAGAGTGTGCATCGCGGTCTACATAAATATCGCTTATTTTGTAGCAATTTGTGTCAAAACAATATGGGATTGTTAACCTCAGTAACATGAATCTAAAAAAGCGTGCGAGATTTTTTCAGAGCGAAAGGATTTTTACGGATTTTTGATGGATCTTTCTTGAAAACAAAAGGATTTTGGCCAAAGGTGTATGAGATTTTTGCGAGTGATAAGAATCCATTTGTCCGCCATTTTAAATTGTTGTCCGCTTGAAGGCTTGAATTTCGATTGGCTGGCAAAGTTGTCATGTTTCCGTTATGGTCACAATGCACGAAATGTATATTTGAGATATGGAGTGTTCAAGTTTTAAAGCATTTTATAAAAGATGTGTGTAAACATTGCACCATGAAATAATTGGTGGAACAAAGAAGGAACAAAGATCGATATGACTGGAAAATGATTAGTGCATTCCCGCACGATTTTAGATTTTCCTTCCCACTCAGAAATGTGTGCGTTCCTGAGAAATGCGTAATTTGGGGGCGTGAAAAACTCCCTTCCGTTTGGTAAGTTTGACGGAGAAACCCTCTGCGGAGGAACGAGGAAGGTAACAGTTTCTGCATATCAAATGTCAATCGGTGATCATAATGACATGGCTGAAACGGTATGGAACTGCGAAGCATATATTTTCCTAGACAATAGAAATGCTTCGCAGCGTCTATTCTCTATTCTAGCCATGACTAGAATGAACAATTTGTCGTAAAGAGAATCCCTCGCAGTTCCGCATCTTCAAAACCATGACATTTGAATGAAACCATTGATATGCTGATAATAAACAAAGCGCGGTCTGTTTGATCGATTTCATTTCTTTGACTCATTGAGAAGAAAGAAGGATG
>REGL01000022.1:440342-478222 GCA_004194395.1 Aurelia aurita complex sp. Pacific | reverse complement strand
GGATGTGACGTCATCAAATTTCTAAATCATAAACCAGATGAGTGACAGACTTTTGCTTGATACCATATTGTAGGCATCCATAAACTATAGTTCTTTTCGAAATTACTTCATGTTGCGTGAAACGGTTTAGAAATTACGATGGTTTTGAGTTTTTTTGAAAATTTTTCTTGAATTCTTGAAAAGGAAGAAAAACACTCTAATTCTGAAACTATTAAAGATTTCAGAAAAGTCCAACGGTAGAATTATAGAGAAATAGCTAAAGTTTCTTTGAAGTCATTTAGCTCAAAGAAATAGGTCACTCAATTTTACACCGGCCTTTTTAAAGATTTGGAACCTATGCTCACAAGATCAGCTTTACGTGGGAAAATAATTTGATCTTTTATCAACTGGTCAACAAAGGGAATTGAAAGGTCGTTCGTGTGATCAAATTTTGGTGATTTTTCAGACGGTATTTTTTGGGGGGCAACTGGTAGCACCTAAATATTGTTCCCTGTTCGTGTATTATACGTCTGATGACCCATGCTCACGCGAACAAACAGTCGCATTGCATTTTTTCACTTCTGATCGGAATTATGCAGAAAAAACAATAAAAATTTATCAAGGTCACACCAATTTGACGGTGGAGAATCAATTCCAGGCAAAAGGAATCACGAGGACCGTAAAACAATATTCAATCTAGGTATGCTGGTTGAATAAGAGCCTTTAACTGTTATTTTCTAATTCAACCGAAAATAACTTTATTTATTAACTAAACTACAATACACAGATATAGTGAGGTGAGTCTAGCAAGATTGTATATAGGTGTGCCAAATAGAGCAAACATGGAAAGCACATTATTCCTATCGCTCGTACGTTCATTTGATACATCTAACCTAAATCTCTGGAAACAGGGAGGGGATGGGCAGGAGGGGATGGACAGGAGGGGATGGGTGGGAGTAATCCAATCTTTCATAAAAGTACTTGCTATCGACCTGTGATTCTCCACGCCTTGAAGAGCTTTTTATATTTGCCTACTAAGCACACCTCCACGGAGATCGTGCAACAGTATTCCCTTAAGAAACTTAACAATGCTACCACAAAATAGTTTCCTATTGTACTATTAATAAATTCATTTATGTTTATATGGTTTTTAATTGTGCAAATTAAATCTATGACCCAGAGGATAATCGTGATGTCCATTTCAGCCTGCATAGAGAATCACAGGTTGTTTTATGCGAGTTTTCACTGTACACGCCTCTTTGCACCGTGAGAGCTATTTACATCGTATAAGTAGGCCTACGATCAAGCAAAACCCGTTTTCCACTCTCAGCTGTTTCGTTTGGTGGATCAATTTGAATTTTGAATGCTTTCTTAAAGGGTATCTAAGCGTAGACAAGCCAGATAGAAATAGCCATGGAAGGAAAGGACTACAGACTTTGTAACTTCACGGGGGAATTAATATCCTCCCTCTGTACCTTCATAGAATGCATTTTCTTCATCTAATAGAGTGCTCCCATAAGGTTTTTACCTGTTACCTCAACTTCAAAAAAGGAATATTTGCCCTGTAATCTCGAATTAAGGAAATCATTTACACCAATACCCCTTATTATCTACCTCCCCGATTTATCCTTCGGTACGAATATCGGCCATTCTTTAATTAACCAATCTCTTAATACGATCGTTAGTACTCAAGACTTTATACACTAGTATACCTGCCACCCTTATCCCTACGATTTACCTCTATGATCTACCCTTATGATCTACCCCTTCTCCACGATTTATCCCTCGGTAGAAATTGTCGGTCATTCTCTAATTAACCAACTTTTTATAACGATCGTTAGTAGTCAAGACTTTATACACTAGTATACCTGCCACCCTTACCCCTACGATCTACCCCTGTGATCTACCCTTATGATCTACCCTTATGATCTACCCCTTATTATCTACCTCCACGATTTATCTCTCGGTAGAAATTATCGGTCATTCTCTAATTAACGAACTTTTTATAACGATCGTTAGTAGTCAAGACTTTATACACCAGTATATCCACCACCCTTTTCCCTACGATGTAACCCTCTACCCTTTGCCCTAATTCTTTGATTCTCCCTCTACCGTTGCTGTATCTACCTCTTACCTTATCCTTGCGAGCTACCCTTAAAATACCACTGATCCCTACGATCCACCCCTTATGTTACCTTAACTTACCTTACTCTACCCCACCCCACCATATTCTACCCTACCCTACCCTACCCTACCCTACCCTACCCTACCCTACCCTACCCTACCCTACCCTACCCTACCCTACCCTACCCTACCCTACCATACCCCACCCTACCTTAACATTACTTACCTCACCTTACCCCTAATATATACTCTTCTCCCCCCTCTACACTGACACTGACTCTTACGACCTACACCTCTACCTTAGCCCTACTTTGTTTTTTTTTAGTTTTTTATTTTAGAATTGTTTCACAGGATCGCAATTCAGCTTAATGAACTGTTTCACAATTGACCCTGCTTTACAATTGACGATCTGCCCTTACAATAATTCTCCATTGCATTTATCCCCACGATGTATCCCTCCACCTAACCCATACCATAAATCCCCATACTCTCATCTGACCCCTACGATATACCGTTCTAGACTTACCCCCAAAAGATCTATCCCTCTGAAATCTACCCCTTTACCCTTACCCCCTAAAGAGCTACCCCTTCCTTTAAGCTATTTCGGCGACTACTTGCACCTGATTATTTGTCCTTTGACTAAACATACTTTGTACATATGAACGTAAATTGGAATCCCAATAAATCGTAGCAACAGCGTAGACTGGAGGGCCGAGAAAGAGTGGTATGAAAGCATATCTGGACACAACAGCAACAGCAACAGCATCCTTGCTTGCTATTCTTGCAATGGCAACAGCGAGAATAGCTGGGATCCATGTGACGAGCTCAATCATGAAATACATAAATGTCATGCGTTTGGATTTCTTAACTCTTTCCATCGTTGCTATTTTCCAATCGACTCCTGCAATCGATTGGGCATAGCTTGACAGCTTTCTTATCACGTACACTCTTAGCATCACGAGAATGATGGCAAATATGGAGACAATTATGTGCCATCTTACCGTTGTCGTAACAGGGATCACAACCAAGAGGGCTGCTGTGGACCAGATAGCTGAGACCTTTATTGCTCGTTTTATGGTATTGTTTGAAGTGTGTGGTTGAGCATGAATGCTTGTCATTTTGTGGAGGTTAGCTGCTTGGTTGAAACTGATAACGACAAGTGTAATAATTTTGACGAATGTGAACAAACTGAACGCCAGGCCAAGAATGCTTCTCGCTGTGCAAAGTGACGGATCAATGTTGCGGGCAGCTGCGGAGATAAACATTATATTTGCAGGAATGAGATGCGTCACAAACAGATTCAGTAGACAGATATCGAATGTACGGAAATGTCCGGTCCTTGTTTGTCGGATAGCATAAACAGTTGTCGAGTTGCATATTGTTGAAATCAGGCAAGCGAGCAGCCAGAAGACAGCCATGCCAGTGACTGGTTGCCCTGGAGTGGTCCATCGCTGTAATGTCTTGCATTCTTCAACATAGGTGATATTTAATAATTTACTGTTGTTCATTTTGTCCATAGCTAGTTTACGTCAACTCGCTTGTCTTCTCGCTCGTCGTAAGCTTGTTCGGTATCGTCTACTTTCGATGATTGCAGTCCAAGAGTTAATGGAAAGAGTGCCAACCTTATTGCAACTGTCTATTCATGAAATATTTAATGCTTTACTGTTGTTCATTTTGTCCATAGCTAGTTTACGTTAACTCGTTAGTCTTCTCGCTCTTCGTAAGCTTGTTCGGTATCGTCTACTTTCGATGATTGCAGTCCAAGAGTTAATGGAAAGAGTGCCAACCTTATTGCAACTGTCTATTCATGAAATATTTAATGCTTTACTGTTGTTCATTTTGTCCATAGCTAGTTTACGTTAACTCGTTAGTCTTCTCGCTCTTCGTAAGCTTGTTCGGTATCGTCTACTTTCGATGATTGCAGTCCAAGAGTTAGTGGAAAGAGTGCCAACCTCATTGCAGCTGTCTATTCATGAAATATTTAATGCTTTACTGTTGTTCATTTTGTCCATAGCTAGTTTACGTTAACTCGCTAATCTTCTCGTTCTTCGTAAGCTCGTTCGGTATCGTCTAATTTCGATGATTGCAGTCTAAGAGTTAGTGGAAAGAGTGCCAACCTCATTGCAGCTGTCTATTCATGAAATATTTAATGCTTTACTGTTGTTCATTTTGTCCATAGCTAGTTTACGTTAACTCGCTAATCTTCTCGCTCTTCGTAAGGTTGTTTGGTATCGTCTAATTTCGACGATTGCATTCCACATTGGTGCAGGGGATGCCAAACGTTTAGGGGCGCTTAATATGGATGTTGCCCGAATATGATGGCTTAATGGATAATCGATATTTTTGCCAGAGAAGAGGGGCTGCAGCCTCCCCAGCTGCTATGCCTTGTTCGCCGCCTATAGTAGCCTTAAAATTTAATTGAAAGAATGCTAACCTTGTATTATTTTGCAATTGTCTTTATTCGAGTGGTTTGCGGTTGTTCTTTTTGCCTTTAGAGGACTGCTTTCTGTGTGCTTCTTCCATACAGCAGTTTGCGATTTAATCTAAATGATTGCAACTGCGTAAAATTTCCATTAATCTAAGATAAGAGTCGTAAGTTCTTGTTTGTAGTTCTCCGTGTCTCTAGCTAGCTGCTTCCAATCTGTGTGCTCCTTCGATGCAGCTACCTAATATAATGATGCCAACTTTCGTAATGTCTGAAATTCATCTCCAGCAGTCCTTATATAGTTTTGTCGCACTTAATTTCATCTGCATTCACGCGATCTCCTGCAAACGGCCCATTCGTTTGGACACTGCAATAGAAAGCTGCAATACAAGTTTATTTAATTTGTCAATAAAGTCTTCATGAATAATGCATTTCACTCTATTTTTTCAAGTAGCGTGGCTATTTGATTTGTAGGAAGGCTTGTTAATTTTGGGCACATTTCGTATAGCAGCAGTTTCTCATAGAATATGAAATTTTTCATGAGCTTAATTTGAATAAAGTGCCATAATGTGCCATAATGCATTAATGGTTAATTTTATCATCAATCACAGCGCTAGACTTTTCAGCTGTTCGACAAAGAGTCTGGATCGAGCAATATTTTGATAAATTACACGGTAGCGGATCAAAAGTGTTGCGGATCAAAGTGTTACGGATCACCCTCCCGTCTACACGGTAGCGGATCAAAATTTTATCGGATCACAGTCTCGTCTACACGGTAGCGGATCAGCGGTCACCATATAAATAGGGCGAGGTCACATTCAAGATTTTCTCGGATTTTCAGTCATCTCCTTTTAACGTCAAAACTTGAAAACAATCTGCAATTATGATTAAACCTCGTTTGTATGGAACATACCCTCGTAATGAATCCGAATCAAAATTGGTGCGAATCACTTGCGTTTACACGGCGCAGAGCAAGAGTGATCCGATACAAAAGTGATCCGACACAAAACGAGTTCGCTTTCCTAGCAGGATCAACATTGATGCGGATAGCGGAGCAGAAGTGTATGGGATCACTTCGAGCTCGTGTAAACGGCAGGCTGATCCGCAACACTTTTTGTATCGGATCAAAAGTGATCCGCTACCGTGTAAACGAGACCGTGATCCGATACAACTTTGATCCGCTACCGTGTAGACGGGAGGGTGATCCGTAACACTTAGATCCGCAACACTTTTGATCCGCTACCGTGTAAACGGGTGCGGGGTGTTAGTGGCGTTAGAGCTTCTATCACTACTGTGCACATTCGAAAATTCTACAAAATGTATAAAAATTTCGTTCGATTCAGATTCTTTCGTAGAATAGCTAGAAGGTCTGTTCCAGATTTGTCCTTTTATTTTCTCATTTAATTCTTACCCTGATCACCCCCCCCCCCCCCCCCCCAGCAGCTCAGACGTCAGCAATGGCTGCGGTCACATTAGACGTTTTTTACCTCGTTGTATACCTTCAAAACAACGGGTTAACTACGCTGTGATATGTGACCTCATTTCGTTTTGACATACAACGCTGTTAAAGCGCTTTGGTCCTGAGAGCTGATTCCATAAGAAAATTATCAGATGCAAACCAACGGGCAAAACAAGGTCCTGACCAATATCTTAACGTTGTTTTGGAGAATGAACCAATCACAGCCTTGCGTAGTTGTCAAATGATAAATCATATCACTGTGTGACCGGGTGTCATTGTACCGTTATGTTGCCGTACTTTTTGGCTACAAAAACGAATTGCAAGAAAGTTAAGCAATTCACATTACAACGGGAAAATACAGTAGTGTGACCGCAGCCAATAATTGTTTGGAAAAATTTCCCGGAGGGCCAAGAAATTTTGTGGGTGAATGCCTAGGAGCCTGGCACTAGAAACATGCCATACACGTTTTTTCTTTTATCAGAAACTTGGATAAGCCCATAGTACTAAAAGTTTCTTAATTTCACGTGAAAATTTCAGCTTTCTAGTTTTAAAAGTTTCTTAATTTGTTTCTTATTTTTTTATGCATGCAGCTTCTACCACTGCCGTGTATTCGTTTCTTGATAGACAGCACATTTTTTAGCAAGAAGGAGAGTTATATTTTACTGAAAGAATAAAGTTATCATGAATATTACCAAAAAATAGAGGCTCAAAGAAAAGTCTCCCATGATTTCCTTGTATTTGGCTTTAAAATTTTCTTAGCAATTCTCAAGCATAGTACTAGAGTTTGTTAAATTTTTCTCCAGCCTAGTACTAGTTTCTTATAAACCAGTTCCTTATATAAAAAAAACGTGTATTCTCAGTAAATGTATTATACGAATGGTCCCAGGGTTGGCAAATGCCTTGGGGCTGGGAGTGGGGCTGGGAATATATTTGGAGCAATCGCAGGGTATGGTCAGGGTATCAATTCAACAAGACATAGCAAAGTAAGAAAAGCGAAGATAAAAAGGGAACAACTGAAGTTTATTTATTTAATGTGTTTTTCATCTCTTTTATAGCACTTTTCTTCATCGATGCAAAATACAAGATGTATTTGTGGCAAGGCTGGTGGCCCCTTAGTGATGAAGAACATGATGAGGAGGTTGGCCCAACAACATCTGCCGAAAAACATCGATTTGACGTCAGTAGGAGGCTATCAATGCAATCCATCGTATCTTATGCTGAGGGTATGCACATATTATTTTCATGACAAACGTTCTTACCGCAGTATATTCATCTGGAATGTGCATTGGCTGTAGGAATATCCAAATATTGAGCAGGGACCTACAAATCCCAAGAAATAATCTTGAATACGTAAAGAAAGGCTTTCAGTATTCGGCTCTAAAAACTTGGAACGACATTCCCATTAATGTCAGAGAGCTCCCTGCACTTAAAAGATTAAAAAAGCAATTAAAACGTTTTTTTAAGAGCTGAAATCAAATGAAAACACGACTCCCTGGAAGAGCCATGGAAACTGTGTATAATTTTAATGTAACTGTGTGTAATGTATTGATGTAACTAGGATATTTATTTTCTATTGAGTTAAAAACTTGTTAGTGTTGCGTTTCCTCCATGCTTCTCTTGTAGGTGTTGTGGCGCAGTGGTGTAATCCTCTGACTTTGCAGCCATAACAGTCAGGCGGAGTGGGTTCGATACCCGGTAGGACCCCACCACTTGAGCGTCATGACAAGGGGTCGCGGGCTCGATTAGGTCTGCTCCGTTTCTGTGATCCCAGCACTTGGCGCTGAAAAACGCAGCTTCACCTTCACCTTCTCTCAGCACAACAAGCATGGAATGAATGCCGCCATTACAGTATTCGAATAAAAATGAAGCTGTTTTCACCCCTGAGCTCCTACGCAGCGATGCGTCTCATTTTAAACTTCCACTCAGTTAGATTTTGATTTAGATTTGCGATTGTTTTATAGGTAACAAATAAATAATAGGAATTTTTCATTCTTTTTATCAATATTTATACACGAAAAAAACCTTTCAGCGTATTTACAAATTATTTCAAAGAAAAAATTTAAAGAAAAATTTGTAAATAATCTAAATATGCTGCTCTACGAAGGGGTCGTGTTTGGGTCTTGTAGGTTCAAAAGATACTTTCTAAACCTGTTTTAAAACGAGCGATTGATTCTTGTTCTCGAATGTTTTCCGGGATATCATTCCAATGTTTGACACCAGAGCTAACCTAACTTTGGGAATTTGCAGATCTCCATGATTTCTGGTTCTATGCTCTGAAATCATGGATCTTTCAGTGAACTTATGGCGAAGATTTTCGGGACAAAGGTCATGCAGAATTTTATATGTCATGACTCCTTTATCAAATGAGAGCAAAGACTTTACATTGAGCCATTTACAGTTTACGGAAAATTTTAGAAACTTGGTATAAGGTACGGAAAGCATAGTGTCACGTCCCCAACCAAAACCGAGCCCAGGGCCCCCCTTGGGATCAAATTTTAGTTATTTTTCAAAAGAGTTTCATATTTTTTTGAACCGCCGTAGCTTTTACAGCCTTGTATTTGGTAGAATCCTAGACTTATGGCGATGAGTCCCTTGTTTCCCTGCGGTACCTTGCTCAACAGGACTGTTGACCGAAGCGCCATCTTGAAGTCAAAGAGCACAGGGAAACAAGAGACTCATCGTCATAAGTCTAGTAGAATCCTTGATGCACGGAAACGACTATGGATTGTTATTTATTTTTTAGCTGTCGGACGTCCAGTATCGAAAGCATTTATAATATACGCAGGATTGGAAACAATTGAATTCAAAAATCTCTTCCCTCATTGGGAGGATGAAGAAGAGATAGCCGATTTGATGCGAAAGGTGACGTACTGAGATTATCTGACCTACATCTTCAATTCAAAATTTGTGCAAGTTTTGTTTATAGCGGGCGGACCACAAAATGCAGCCCCAAGATAAAAAACAAGAAATTCCGCGTTCGATTCTGGTCCATAATTTACATGGAATTCTCGTGCCCATGCAAACCCCTTACCAGCAGCATAGGTTCCAAATCTTTATCTCGGCGTAAAAAGGTGGGTGTAAAATTCAATGACCTATTTCTTCTGATTGAATGGCTTGAAAGAAACTTTAGATATTTATCTATAATTCTACCGTTGGACTTTTCAGAAATTTTGAATATTTTTGGAAATTGCAGCGTATCTTTCATTTCAACTCATTTGAGGATGTGACGTCATCAGTTTTCTAAATCATAAACCAGATGAGTGACAGACTTTTGCTTGATACCATATTGTAGGCATTCATAAACTATGGTTTTCTTCGAAATTATTTCATGTTACGTCAAACAGTTTAGAAATTACGATGGCTTTAAGTTTCTTTGAAAATTTTTCTTGAAGTCTTGAAAAAGAAGAAAAACACTCTAATTCTGAAAATATTGAAGATTTCAGAAATTCCAACGGTAGAATTATAGAGAATTAGCTAAAGTTTGTTTGAAGTCATTCAGTTCAAAGAAATAGGTCACTCAGTTTTACACCAGCCTTTTTAAAGATTTGGAACCTATGCTCTTACCAGCATTTTCCTCATTTCACCAAAAGAAATTTTCACATCGAAATTAGCGTTTGACTGATAGATTTGCATTTCAGTTTTGAATATCTGGCATATACTTTTTATTCCACAGCCCATCAAACGTGTTAACTTATCTCACATCTAAATTAGCCTTTGCTTGATAGATTAACATTTTAGTTTTGAATATCTGGCATATACTTTTTATTCCACAGCCCATCAAACTTGTTCATCTCTTTCACATCTAAATTAGCCGTTGACTGATAGATTTCATTTCAGTTTTGAATATCTGGCGTACACTTTCTATTCCACAGCCCACAAAACGTGCTAACTTCTGTCGCATCTAAATTAGCCTTTGGCTGATACATTAACATTTCAGTTTTGAATATCAGGAGTTTACTTTTTATTCCACAGCCCATCAAACTTGTTCATCTCTTTCACATCTAAATTAGCCGTTGACTGATAGATTTCATTTCAGTTTTGAATATCTGGCGTACACTTTCTATTCCACAGCCCACAAAACGTGCTAACTTCTGTCGCATCTAAATTAGCCTTTGGCTGATACATTAACATTTCAGTTTTGAATATCTGGAGTTTACTTTTTATTCCACAGCCCATCAAACGTGTTAATCTCTTTCACATCTAAATAAACCTTTAACTGATAGATTTCATTTCAGTTTTGAATATCTGGCGTACACTTTTTATTCAGCAGCCGATAAATCATATTAACTTTTTTGGGACACCCTGTACTGTTCGGAAAACGCTGATCATCATTTTAAGATGCCCGATATTAAGAGATATTTAATTCGCTTTCAGGCTGGGAAGAAGAAAAGCGGAAGGTTAAAGCTTCAGGATGATCTGACCAAACTTCTCAAGTATGTTTGATTTTTTATCGAATCTTAAAGGCCATGTGTCCATGTATGTACAGCGACTTTACCGGGGGCATGCCAATTTCACGTGATATTTCATGTGATCACTTTGGAAAAAGAGCTCACTACGCGGCAAGGACTAATCTAAACAGAGTGATGACTTACTTGCGGTTGCACTTTCGGAGCTGAAATTTTTGTTTGCATGTGATCAGTTAGATTCTGCCAATCCCAGCGTGCTTTTCGAGGCTCTTCGTGAGCATCGTGTCAGCATATTTTGACAAGAGTGTATACGCGGCTACTTACATGAACACATTGCCTATAAACATTGCATGTCAAGGCAAAGTTATCTGATCCAATGTCAGCTTAGATTCAAGCAATCAATCAATCGATCAATCAATCGATCAATCAATCAATCAATCAATCAATCAATCAATCAATCAGATCTGGTAGAGAACCTGTTCTTTGATACTTTAAAGTAAATTAGATTGGAAGCGTAAATTAGTCAGAAACTAAAAGAAACGTGAAAAGATACTTCACTTCCACCTTTCTTTCTCCTCGCGGGTAGTTGTGATCTGGCTTGCGAAGTTATTTTTCGCCCTTACTTAAAGTAATGGATTATAAGCCTGCTGCGTGCCTTTAAAATGTGTGTGACGTGGTTTTAACGCATTGTGTGGCCTTTTAACGCGTTGCTTGGCGTTATTTTTAACGCGTTATTTAAATGTGTTGCTTGGCCGTTTAATAGTTACAGGTGCATTTTTAATTCCACTTATTTCCCTTCATAAGGCCACGGAGCTATTAATAGACGATTACGCTAAAGATGGCGGCGAGGAACTTTTTACTAAGATGCACTGCGTTCTTTAATCGAATTCCTATAGAATCGTTAAAGATTTGTTATTCGAACGCAATGCATCTTGGTAAAAAGTTTCTCGCCGCCATCTTTAGCGTAATCGTCTATTGGTAAAACCCGCTCTTACCTTTTCATACGTTTTTAACAAGTGTGCGTGTATGTGAACATTAAAGGGAGTACAAAGACCAGCAGCCTTTGCCATCGTTTGTCTTTGTTTTTGTGAATTTCGTACTGTCAGTTATTTTGGAAGCTGTGGAGAGTAAGTCGCCGACTTCGCGAAAAGCATGCTGGTCTTTGTACTCCCATTAAGTTTTAATTTTTACCGGATGTGTCAAAATTTTCATCGTCTCGTTGATAGCCCTTTGAAAGAAAAGTCGATTCTAACTGTCAAAAAAGTTACTCAAACACTGATTTGTGATGGTATGTTATAAAAACCGGACCCTATAGAATCTCTGGGACCCGTAGGATCCTTCAGATGAAAAGGACCCTTAACACCAGAGGGTCATTATCGAGCTTTCAAATGGAGGTTGCGTGTCGTAAGATTCCCCTCTTGCATCCCATCAACTTCTTCTCGTTAAAACCAACGCCAGGAATCATGCAAACCAGTAGTACCATTTTGAGTATCGCCCGTTGTATTACTGTCTTTAAAGCTTGTTTATTGTTGGCTACAATAATGTAAACAGTTTTCTCTGAAGAGAAGAATAACTAATTACAACCAACTCTTTAACTACAAAACTAAATCTAAGATATTATCTAAGGGAATCTGAATCTAAAACTAAATCTAAGGGAATGGAGATAAAATTTATGTATATATTCCTGTTTGTCTTTCTTTTTGTTCATCTTTCTAAGAAAATATTTATATATAGACTAGTACAATTGCATTTATTCCCATTCCTCATTTTGATTATTTTCTTGAATGAGGCTATGTTTTAGTTGTTCTTCGTCACATCAGGTATGGAGCTGAACAGAATGCTCCCCCTGAATAATATTGAGTTAATCCCATAGAAGCTTCTTTTCTCCAAGCCTCTTAACCTTTTCGAAAGAGCAACATAGGGCAAAGTGGCCTATCTTACCTAGGACCTAAAATCTGGAACAATCTGCACTCTGACCTGAAGTCTGCTGAAAACGTTCACAGTTTCAAACATAAGATAAAGGACAATTTCTTTAAAGACCTCCAAAATCAAGAAAACAGTCCCTATATACATATTATTAAATTTCTAAAAACTGCATAAACAACAGGCCAAACAGGCTGTTTAACTTTCTTAGGAATGAGCCATTACATTCTACTTTTGACACAAAATATTTTTGTCTCTCCCTGCTGCAACTCCCCCACGGAAGGCCTCTCGCAATATTTAGACTTTTACCTCAAGCCAATAGTAGAATCTCTCCCATCTTATATAAAAGATACAACACACTTCCTCCAAACAATACTCCTTTCCAACCCCAACATCCCAGACAACCCAANACAGGTCATTATGCGTTTTCAAGTGATATTCATCACGTGGCAAAGCGTACGTATATTCTACTTGGCTAGCGAATTAACATTTTTAGCGAACAATTTTGTCTGTTTCGCCAAATATATTCTGATAACCTCTTTACCATTTGAGATTTTTTTTTCTTTATTCATTTAAAAACAACAACTATTTACAAAAACAACAAGGCTAATTAACTACGTGCCATCCATAGTGGGAGAGGACTTACAGTCAGCGAGTTCCCACTATGTATGGCACTTACAATTTAAATCTAAATCGTTCCAAGAATAGTCTTAAGAGAGGGACAGCCCAAGAGCACACAATTCGCCATTGTGATTGGCATGGCGCTTCTTCTAGATCTTAGTTTTTATCATATTGTACGCATGTAAATAGCCTTTTTTTCATTTCGTTAATTTTTAATTTTTAATTTGTATGGCAAAATTTTACATACATATATACATCCATAAGCTCGACAACAACGGATTCAAGTTTCCCTTAGCTTGTGTCTGTCTTGTGAAGTTGCCGCAAAGCCCGCGCTGCAAACATCGAACTTCCCACAGGACTAAGTTTTTAAACTAATTGGCAGTTCTTCATCAAGCCTATCTGAGCGTATCAACCTTATAATTTTAGCAGCTGTCCTCTCTCAGCTTTCCTACTTTCCAGCATAGGTTCCAAATCTTTGAAAATGCTGTTGTAAAATTCAGTGACCTATTTCCTTGAACTGAATGACTTCAAAGAAAATTCAGCTGTCTCTATAATTCTACCGTTGGACTTTCCTGATATCGTCAATATTTTCAGAATTAGAGTATTTTTTTTCTTTTTCAAGAATTCAACACATAATTTCAAAAACTTAAAACCATCGTAATTTCTAAACTGTTTGACACAACATGAAATAAGTTCTAAGAAAGTCATAGTTTATGAATACCTACAATATGGCATTAAGCAAATGTCTGTTACATATCGGGTTTATGATTTAGAAACTTGATGACGTCACACCATCAAATGAGTTGAAATGTAAGATGCGCTGTAATCTAAAAAAATGTCAAAAATTTCTGAAAAGTCCAACGGTAGAATTATTGATAAGTATCTAAAGTTTCTTTCAAGCCATTCAATGAGAAGATATAGGTCATTGAATTTTACACCCACCTTTTTACGCTGAGAAAAAGATTTGGAACCTATGCTCTGCTTTCCGCTTGAACGACTAATAACATGAGGCCTCTTGTGTCGTCCTAATGATTTTCTGTAGCATCATTGCATTTCTGTGTAACGTTATAACTTACTGCACTCGTCCCAATGTTTTCACTCCATTTCGAAATACGCAGCACGAAATAATCAACTGTGGAGGAGCATAGAATCTTCAATCGCTCAAACAATGGGACTCATGAGTAGACCATTTCAACCAGGGAGAACGCAATCTCTTGTTTGACAGGGTCCTCTTTCATCTTTAGCACTTAAAAGTCCTAGTGTTCTCATTGGTCCTAGGGTCTTAGGATCCGGTTTTTACAGCATGCCATTTGTCACTATGAACCAGGGATTGTGCCAGTATTTTTGCTGTTGTAATATCCAGGAGCAGTAGCCGTTCAATGCTCTTTACTCATACGGCAGTACAAACTTTTGGTAGACCAACAAGGATAGATTTTGTGATACAATAGAGTTGCATTAGATTGACACCGCAATTCAAAGCCATTAGCGACTGCAGACAAAGGAAATTCTCCCAACCACAAATTCAAAACAAGCAAAGCCGCAAAAATTTCTCTGAAACCCAGGTAGGTAGCCTCGCTCGTTGTGCTAACATGAGCATAGATCGAAAGAAGAAGGATATATTATCTACACATCTGCCGTGAGCATTTAATTTTTTTGGTTCAAAAGCCGATTGGGAGGCGATTAATTTCTCTTATTTTTTTGGGTGTAATTAAAAGGCTTACTGCTCAGGTTCTGAACCAAAGAAATAAAATGTCCGTGGTGTATGTGTAGATATATCCTTCTTCTTTCAATATATGCTCAGGTTTGCTCTTAAAAACAATTCCTGGAGTGCACAAGGAGCGAGCAAGCTACTTGGGTTTTAGAGAAACTTTTGCTGCTTTGTTTGTTTTGAATTACTGGTTGAAGGAATTTCCTTTGTCGGCAATCGCTAATCGCTTTGAATTCAGGTGTTAACAAAATCAACTAATGCTATTGTGTTACAAAATCTGTCCTTGTTTACTGGACCGTAAAAATGTAAAAAAAGACAAATATATTTTTGCACATCCGGTATAAAACCCTGAGTGTTTTGATATGAAAGAGTGGTGTGGTGTGTGAACTTAACTTTAAATTCAAAGATTTCCTTTAAAATTTCAAATAATACGCTTGACTAGCGAAGTGTTGCTATCATCATAATCTAGACTTGGTCTAAAATCTTGTTGATTTCATACGGGCGAAAGGTATTCGAAATTGGAAATTTGTAAAAGAAAGTAGAGAAGTAAAATACCCTCATGTGATCCCCAAAGACCGGAGTGCATTCTCTGATGATAGGCGGTAAATTGATGTTGTGACATCAGTGTTTTCCAAAAGCTCCGGTTTCACCCGTCGACACGACAGCAGGAAAACAGCGTTTTCGAAAAGATCCACTCTAAAAAGGGTATTTAAGAAGCTTCATTTTCGGTGACCTACGTATGGATGCGAACCCAAAACGGATAAAAAATTTGCGTTTTCAGAAATATCCGGATACGTGTGGTCTGGCTCGGTTTCAAGCTATAACCATCATCCAATTTAATGCTGAAAACTGAGACCTGTGTACAAATTCAGTTTGAGGGCTAAACACTTCACACCACCAGTGGCTTTCTTTCATATCGATCCACTCACGGGAATGCACGATGCTGCTTGCCAGTACAGACTGTAAAGAATAGCTTTATTACAGGAATTCATATACACTGGAACAGTTAATGGAAAGGCCTTTACCGGAAGGTGTCGACCCGACTAGAATCGAACAATATCTACATAATGATGAGTTTACGGTAAGATCACGGGCAATAATGCACTATTGATGTGGCCTATATTATGACCAAACCTGTATTCTCGACCACTGTGTTGTTTCTCTTACATGGTATTGCGAAAAAGCTTGATAATGTTGCTATTCCTTCGTTCAACTCTTGTGACATCCAGAATTGAATGCCGCCAATGTTCTAAATGTTTTTCGCGCCTAAGCTCCTACGCAGCGATGCCTCTCGTTTCAAGCAAGGAAATTTGAAATGAGATGTATCGCTGCGTAGGAGTTCAGGCGCGAAAGGAGTTTGAATTTTATTTGAATACTGCAATGGTGGTATTCAATCCTTGTTGTAACGAGAGAAGAACGAAAGACAAGCAAAAGTATCAAGCTCTTCTCGCAATCCCGTGGAAGAGAAATAGCACAGTGAGTAAGAATTTATCCTTGCTAAGATATTTGAAATAACCGACTTTAACTTCTATGATCATAAACTTAAACTTCATTGTCATAATCGTTGATTTGGATAAATTATTATCAACTCGGGAGAACTGCAGGATGTTCCAAAAAGTTATGCCCTATTTGCATGGCTACTATGGAGGAGTTGCAAGAACAAATCATCATTTGTTGACTTTTACCCAACTGGTTTCTTTCACATTGTACTTGCTGTAGCAAAGATTTCGTCAAAATTATGCCTTTAACATATTGTTCAGACATTCGTCAGCCATGGGGATACTTTCTGGGCCATCCTGTGTATGTTTGAATTTCTTAATAGTGTGTATTTAAGTTGATAACCAGAGTGTGTTTGTTTAAAGATGTGGTTTGTGGCCTGTGTGAGCAGTTGGCTTTTGTAAATTCAAATTTAAACTTTTCCAGGATAAAAATAGATTGGTAGGGACCATCAAAATTGATTGGCTAATTTTAGGCACAGTTAAATCTCTTGAATAGCAGGCAGCAAATCGTGGAAAAACAGCTCAAAAACCACTGAAATACCGGCACTTGGTTGATGAAATATTTTGGTGACTTTTTTATGCCAGATTCACTTGCTTAATAGCTGATTTCCAAAAGTGCAATATCCGAATACCGTAAAAGCTCTATTAAACCCCCAGGGGGCTTATTTATTTTCGGACACTCCAGACGGGGGGGAGGGGGCTTAAAGGAGAGGGGGCTTATTAGAGAGGGGGGCTTATTCACAAAATCAAATAACAAGGATATATAAGATAGCTTTTTAGTTCTTTTAAATCATATTTTGTGGATTTAACATAGAATTTTACGAGTCAGATACATGAGTTGGACATAGTTTTATCCTCAACCATATCAAAAATCTACATGTAGACTTTTTTTGCTAAATAAATGGAAAATCTTTGATAACCTGTGGAATTTTATTGGTGCTTATTTAAAATTTTGGCTCAGAGGAAAGGGGCTTATTAGAGAGGGGAGCTTAATAGAGGGAGAGGGGCTAAATAGAGCTTGTACAGTATCCGAAATTGCAAAAATTTTACTTTCCGTAGAATTTGGCTAAAAAAAAATGGATCAAGTCGGGCGATCCCTAAAGTAAAATATCTTTTATCTGTTTTATCTTTATTACCATGAACGTGATTCGTCTTCTAATGAAGTCTCTTTTTCCTTCAAGCGTTCTCAGATCATTGGGATAATTCCCCATGAACCTCTCTGGGCCCTCCTCCCCCAGTAACGGTGCCACTGTCTTCTCTAACCCATCTCTTTTCCCTTTTAGCGAATGTTCAAAATGACAAAAGATGAATTCAACAAAACGCCAAAATGGAAACAAATTCAGTTAAGGAAGGATAATAAGTTTTTCTAGATTTTTGTGCAAGCGAGAGATTTCACAAACTTTTGATCAAGTCATGTTTTCAGCTGTTACGTCATGCCCACTTTGTGCTCCGTCCTACTTTCGTGTCAATACGCCATTTTCCTATTCTGATTGCTGCATTGTTATACATACACTTTGCCGTTTAATTTTTGCTATACAGGGGTCCATGTTCGTCTCCTCAAATGCCGCTGATAGAAGGGCTGAGGGAGGAGCAATTTTCCTCAGACTTTAGTGCAAAATAGATAGTTCTGCGTGTGGTTACCTGCTTGTTATCAAAGGGAGACGTCTACTAATTTAAGGCCCCCTTGACTGTTCGAAGAGGGCCATTGAGTCAAGGCATAGCAGGCTTGCATTTGTATGATATCAGCTTGAAATTTGAATGGTTCGAAACAGAGCATTCCTTTGAGAGTTGACTAAGAAGGGCAGAATCAAGATGTTCCTTGGTGAACAAGGACTGATTTTGTAAGACGATAGCATGAGTGGCATTTGATTGACACAGACAAGAACAGATTTTGTAACACAGTAACATCATTTGCTTTTGACAAAGGAAATTCTCTCAACCAGAAATTCAAAACAAACAAAGCCGCAAAAGTTTCTCTGAAATCCAGGTAGCTAGATAGCTCGCTCGTTGTGCATTCCAGAAGTTGCTTTAAGAGTAAACATGAGCATATATCGAAAGAAGAAGGATATATCTAAACATCTACCGCGGGCATTTTATTTCTTCGGTTCAGTAGCTGAGCAGTAAGTGTTTTAATTACACCCAAAAAATACGAGAATTGAATCGCCTTCCAATCGACTTCTATACAAAGGGCCACTGATGCTATTGCGTTACAAAATCTGTCCTTGTTTCCTTGATGATTGAGGGTGGGGGGCGTACTCCTTGCACGAACAGGAGACCAGATTGTTTGATTTTTGCTGGAAAGATGCGAATAGAAGTTTGGCACCAAACCTACAGAGACTTGCGAATTTGATATTAGCTCCTATCTGTGCTTGACTCAAATTCCACATGACAGCCCCACAGCTCAGATGAAGATCGGGACATTAAAACCTGGCTTCTCCATTCATTCCCTTATGTATCACACTTTTCTTTACATGAATGCCGTGCCCAAAATATCCCTTGCGAGATTTTTGCAGTTTGAGATAAATGGCACAGCCACTGTGTTTCATTGGCCCCTTCTATGCACTTGGCCTCCAATTAATTAGTTCCTCTAGCCCTCTCGATACTGAATGCGTTGGTAACCCCTACTACTTAGCCCTTCCATACACAAACCCGTATCTTCTCTTCATCTTTTGAATTTTTATCATTGTAAATTATTTAAAAAGCGATAGAATTTAATTGCGTAATTTATTTAATTATTTGTTCAGCTTGTTATTCTCGTTTATTTGCCGTTTTTTCAATTTATATTTAGCAATTCATATCCCCAAGCATAGGTTCCAAATTTTTAACTCAGCGTAAAAAGGTTGGTGTAAAATTCAATGATCTATTTCTTCTGATTGAATGGCTTGAAAGAAACTTTAGATACTTTTCTATAATTCTACCGTTGGACTTTCCAGAAATTTGAATATTTTTCAAAATTATAGCGTATTTTACATTTCAGCTCATTTTAGGATGTGGCGTCATCAAATTTCTAAATCATAAACCAGATGAGTGACAGACTTTTGCTTGAAACCATATTGTAGGCATCCATAAACTATAGTTCTCTTCGAAATTACTTCATGTTGCGTCAAACGGTTTAGAAATTACGATGGTTTTAAATTTCTTTGAAATTTTTTCTTGAATTCTTGAAAAGGAAGAAAAACGCTCTAATTCTGAAACTATTAAAGATTTCAGAAAAGTCCAACGGTAGAATTATAGAGAAATAGCTAATGTTTCGTTGAAGTCATTCAGTTCAAAGCAATAGGTCACTCAATTTTACACCGGCCTTTTTAAAGATTTGGAACCTATGCTATATACCCATGTTTCAAATAATAGAATAATGTTACATTAGTTCATATGACAGAACTTTTTTGGAGAAATAAAGGCATTGCAGATTTCTGGTGAATAGACAATGAAGTCACCGTTTGTAAAAAATCCTATGAAATATCTGCAACGAATTTGCAGCATTCAAAATCCTCCAGTTAACAAGGACAGATTTGGTAAGACAATAGCCTGAGTTAGTTTTGATTGACACCGCAATTCAAAGCGATTAGCAATCCCCTACAAAGGAAATTCTCTCAACCAGTAATTCAAAACAAGCAAAGCCGCAAAAGTTTCTCTGGAACCCAGGTAGCTGGCTCGCTCGTTGTGCATTCCAGAAATTATTTTTAAGAGCAAACAGGAGCGTAGATCGAAAGAAAAAGGATATATCTACACATCTGCCTCAGGCATTTAATTTGTTTGGTTCAAAAGCCAATTTGGAGGCGATTCAATTCTTTTAATTTTTTGTGTAATGAAAACATTTACTGCTCGGCTTCTGAATCAAATAAATAAAATGCCCGTGGTAGATGTGTAGATATATCCTTTTTCTTTCGATCTATGCTCATCTTTCGTCTTAAAAACAATTTCTGGAATGCACAACGGGCGAGCTAGCTACCTATAAATCTGCTTGCCTCAGTCCAATTTTTTGCAATGGCTAATCACTTTGTTTTGAAATGCTCACGGCTGATCTTTAGATATACCCTTCCTCTTTCGACATATACTCAAGTCTTCTCTTTTTGCGGCTTGCTTCATTTACACATGCAGTGGAATTGATCTGTCGTAGATATAAATGTTTGCAATGGCTTATTGCTTCGTACCAATGTGTCCAACAAAAGTCACAAATGCTTTTGATATGGATATTCGATCTTTCCACAATATATCAAAAAGTACCAAGCAATTTGATTTTAAGTTTGACTCCAACAGATTTCGACACGAACTGATTTGAGAGCTTTTATCAAGCGATTTGTAACATTGTGTACGTTTTGTAATAAATTCTGTATTCATTTCAAACGTTTTTGCGAAACTCCTTGCAGATATCTTTGATTTCAAGTGCTGTTTTTAATTCTTATTTACTTAATCATTAGTCAGAGTTAGCTAGAAAAGTAAGCATTTTAGTTGCCCGTCACAAGGAAATGAAATGGGCAGGAATGTGCCCGTTTTCCCAACAACAAAAAGAATTTCTACGTGCATTACCAAATTTTTCTAGGGGTGTATCACTCTCCGTATGAGATTTTTTTAAACAATAGGATTTTCAGGAATTTGTTACGGAATGTTCTTGAAAACAAAAGGATTTTAGCCAAAGGTGTACGAGATTTTTGCAGAGTGATAAGCCCCTTGAAATTTATTGTTTGAAACGAGCAGTTACCCATCTTGTCAGTTTATATCTCCCTGGTAACAACTGTTATATTGTCGTTATTCAATCTTTAAAAAATTGGGATCGAGTTTGATTTTTTGTTATTTTCCAGAAAAAAATCGTTCCCTCAAAGCATGCTCAAAGCTCTTTTTCTACTTGATTAAAGCTCTAGCTGCTTAGAAATGCGTTTTGTAAACAATGGTTTTGACAGCGTGCAGAAGAGGACGCCTTCAAAGTTTTGGCGTTTGAAAAATCAGCAAAGTTTGGTTTTTCTATCATCCAAGCTTTAAAATGCCAACGTAGTCGACATCCCCAAAAATTGTTGATCGTAATGGGAATTTTTCAGGGTCTTGCATGTCTTACTGAAGAAAGATGTCAAATTTATGTCTCTAGAAGGGAGGGTCTTGCTAACTATGGCGCTATTTTTATTCTCAAAACAGGGTTTTTTCACCTGCTCTCATTAATGACGCACAATCGATCATTTGTTTTTGCCTTGAAAATGATTGTTTAATTAGGGGCTGTCCTAGAAACCCGTTTTTTGTCACAGTAAGGAACCATTGCCAACCACAATCTTCTAGTAGCACCATAGTTGACTATCGTATTTCTGGCAAAGGTTTCTTTGTCGTACTTATTTTTCATTCAGCGCATAAAGGATCATGGATGAAAAATGGTCTTTAATGGGAAACGACGTGTTTTTGGTCACCTGAAAATAGAGACATTTTGTCGCCAACTTTATGAAAGTCTATACCTGTTTTCGCATTGCTGGAGTAATACTGACTAATACAGTAAAATGAATGGGAAGTTGATGAACCTTACTCTGAGCTCAATTGATCTGAAGAGCTGAAGTTTTTGAGAGTTTGGTACTTTTCTGTGATGGAGAACAAACTTTGGTTCCGTTTATAAGCTCCTTAACTTCGAAGTCTTTGTGTCGGAGGGGATTCAACAAATCGCTAGGTTAGCTTCTCTGGGGGGATGGGTCGTTTATTTATTATTACGTTTATTATTTATTACGATTCGCTCATTTCGCACACTTTTCGATCCAGATTTCCTCCTATACTCTAATCACAGGTGGCGGAGAATGGTTCAATATTTTTAAAATGGATTAGTTCAGTTTTAGAATTAGTAAAAACAAGCCTTTCTTGCCAGTTAAATGTGTCTGATTTCTCTGTGAATCTGATCTGATCTGATGGTTTGTTAGGCCAACGTGCCAAGAACTGCAGCAACAACACTAACAATCCGTGGCACTTTGGCCTAACAAACGAAGAGCAAAAATGGCAGTTCGAGAGGATCAGATCAGATTCACAAAGAAATCAGACACATCTAACTGGCAAGAAAGGTTTGTTTTTACTAATTTTAAAACTGAAAAATTCCATTTTAAAAATACTGAACCATTCTCCGCGCCACCTGTGCTCTAATGCACAAAGTATCAATTTTTGAAAATATCTCAGAAATTGACAGTAGAAACCTGCACACAAGAACATGCAAAACTCACATACAACAAATGCTCTGTACTTCACCAATATTATACCCACATGGACTTCCACATGGGCATTGTGTTTATTGCAGTGCACATTTGGAAATATTTGTTTCACCTTTCCCTCGGATACATTTCTCCCTCCAGTTAAATGCTCCTTTCGGCTTTGTGTTCTAATTTATTCGTCAGAATCGACACAATTACTTCAAGGCACAAATCGTCAGGTCCTTATAAACGGGATGTTTTCTGCACTGTAGCTTATATATGCCTTGCCTTAGGTTCTTGAGATGCCGTTACCTTAGCAAGGACAGATTTTGTAACACGATAGCATGAGCTGCTTTTGTTGACACCTGAATTCAAAGCGATTGGTGATTGCAGACAAAGAAAATTCCCTCAAACAGTAATTCAAAACAAACAAAGCCGCAAAAGTTTCTCTGAAACCCAATTAGCTAGCGTGCTTGTTGTGCAGTAAGTGTTTTAATTACACCCAAAAAATAAGAAAATTTAATCGCCTCCCAATCGACTTTTGAAACAAGCAAATGAAATGCCCGAGGTAGATGTGTAGATATATCTTTCTTCTTTCGATGTATGCTCATGTTAGCTCTTGAAAACAATTTCTAAAATGCACAACGGGTGAGCTAGCTACCTTGGTTTCAGAGAAAAATTTTCGGCTTTTGTTTGAATTACTGGTTGAGAGAATTCCTTTGTCTGCGATCGCTAATTGCTTTGAATTGCGATGTCAATCAAAGCCAACTCGTGCAAATTGTCTTACACAATCTGTCCTCGTTCGTTACCTTAGCATGGTGACAATTCATCATTTTGTAGTGTTTTTAATTGCTATTTTGCTGAAATAATACGTAGCATTTTCCCAAGTATTCATATAAAATAAGTTGAATTATTCTAGTATCACGAATACCTCCTTGTCTAACTGCCCTGGTGAGAGGTAAGAAGAGGTGAGATGTTCCTGGTTCAAAATAATTGCCAAATATTTGCTTGGGAGCTCCAATTTTGCGTAGAGGACAGCGGACACAGCATACTTTTTGTAGGGGAACTGTATCTTCCGGGGTATCAGCATGGAAATAGTTCCTCAAATTTCTCCCCGGTGTTTGTTGATGTTGCACTTGTGAGGCATTTTGTACCCGGGAGATTCACGTCTTGTCTGCGGAAGCAAGGGTGATTACTGTAAAACAGAGGATATCTATGACAAAGCGATTTGACAGCCTCAAGAATAGATTTCCCACCTTCAATGCAGCCCCCCATAATGTTTTGCTTTCTCTGTTTATTTTGATTTGATTGATTGCATCCAGAGGTGTGAAATCTATTCTTCAGAAAGGCAAATCGCTTTGTCTTTTCGGAAACCTGAATGTTTTGTTTTAAAAGATTTGCCCTTGCTGCCTGGGGAGGGACAGATTGTTTTCACGGGGGAAATCACCTGGGTAAAATGTGCCGGGGCATTTAGACAGGGGGTGTACTAATGTAAGCTCACTGCTTGGAATTTACGCTAGAGATTTTTCACAACGCAAAAATACTTTATAAATGTGTGCTAGAATGCCCTTGTCGATCTTCATTATTATCTGTGTTTTGGCAAGAATCTTTACAAATTTCTTCGTTTCGAAAGAAGTTTGTTTACTTTACGTGACCCAGCCCCTTTAAAATTTGAACAATTTGGAAGCATGTATATTGCCATCTTTGACATCGAATTTGTGTAATGTAGCCTGGTCTCCCTGTGAATAAACTACGGACACGTGAAAGGGTCAACAAGGGCAGATCTTGTAATACAATAGCATCAGTTTGATTGACCCCTCAATTCAAAGCGATTAGCGACTGCAGACAAAGGGAAATTCTCTCAACCAGCCATTCAAAACAAATAAGGCCGCAAAAGTTGCTCCGAAACCAATAGGGCAAACTCTCGCCTTGTGCACGCTATGCAAGTTATGTGCTTTCTAAAGTTCTGCCTGGCGGATTTGATTTATTTGATTCAGGAGCTGTGTGGATTGTGGTAATTGTTTCATCTGACCCCTAAATACGTGATAATTTAAATGCGTCCTGGTCGGCTCCTGGATCAAATAAACAAAATCCTCCAGGCAGAACTTTATATTTACCCTCCTTCTCTCGTTATAAGTACATAGCTCCTCTTAAAATCGCCTTTCGCGTGCACAAGGCGAGAGTTTGCCCCACTGTTTTCGGAGGAACTTTTGCGGATTTGTTTGTTTTTAATTGAGAGAATTTCCTTTGTCTGCAATCGCTAATCGCTTTGAATTGAGGTGTCAACAAAAGCAACTCATGCTATTGTATTACAAAACCTGCCTTTGTTCATTTCGTGTGAATACAGCAAAGTCACATGGTTTGAAAACAGTGTGGATTTTCGTCGAACCAGACGCTTTTTCGAAGACAATTCCTTATTCTACGCGAATAAATCGTCAAAAGTCCGACAAACCAGAGACAAACGATTCGTTCATGTTCTACAAAAACGACGAAGCATGATCAAAAGTCGAAGTCCGGGACTACTTTTCTTGAAAAAAAAATAGAATATGATAAAATGACATCATGAACAATGCAATTGCCTAATGTTCTGTCAAGATGCTGAAGATGTAACGCGACCACAATCTCAACCGCCCATTAAATAGCGTAAAGGGGCTAATAGGGCAGGGGTGGCACCAGACATCTTCCGACAGAGGGGCTAGAACATGACACGGGGGATAAAATGCCTAGAAAAGATAGTTTTCGTATGTCAGTTTGCCAAATTCAGTCCGAAGATAGCTCAATTTTTCCTCCAACATGGCCGTGGGCTAAACGCCGTATAGCCTGATAACCAGACCCGATTTCAAAAGAAATAGTGGGTCTGGTTATCAGGCTAAGCGCCGTAGCCGTCCGTGGCCTTACCCTGGTGCTGGTGCCACCCTTGAGCTACGAGGTACGGTGATCGCAATGAACATCACTGTTTGATTGAACTTCCAAATTCGAAACTCAACTTCGATTGATTTCAGAAAAAAAAACAATGATGCTAACTTTGGAAGGGGAATACTAAACCTAGAAGAGTGGCTAGGCCTGGGGGGTTTATGGTTTCGAAGACTCGGGAGGCTGCAAGAAGATAAGGAAACTGCAGTATGAAGAGACAAGGAGTAAAAAAGAATCCTGCATTATGGAGGAAGGAAGATGCAGACGCTGCAATGCCGCTTGATGTATTCGTCAAAGGCGTTGGAGGACCTGCATCTGCTGAGCCACCAAAGAGCCATGAAAGTATCTCAAGAGCAAAGTATGTATTAAATTATTCGATTTTTCACCAGCGATTCGCGATGATTAAACTTTAGAGGACCAGCTTTATGTCATATCCCTCGGGGATGTATTTAACCAAATACCCTACTAACCCTCACTTACCCTATCTTACTCACTTACCCTAACTAACCCTAACTAACCGTAGCTAACCATAACTTACCCTAAAACCCCTTTTCCAAAACCTAACCCTGACTCAAATCTCAACTGAAACAAATGAAACAAACAGAATGTCTTTGACTCCTTTTCAAATTATCCTTCATGCAGCAAAATTCATTTTCTTTCCAGAATCGACTCTGCCTCCATAAATGCGAGTGCACCGAAAAGAAAAGCTGACAGAGACGTCGTTTTGAACGATGACCCAACAGACGGAAGGGTGAAAACTGAAAGAGATCAACCAGTAAGTTTTCTATTCTTCATTTATGATCGTGATTAGTAATCATGATTAGTAATCACTTATTAATTTTCAACCTGTGTAAGATCATCAGTGATGGCCTCAATCAGTTGAGAGATATCGCCGGATTGATAGCAAAGGCTTGTGTCATCAGCATACATGGACATATTTGAATTTCGGACAGCTAGTGGGAGGTCATTGGTTCAAGAGGTCCAAGGCATGAGCCCTGTGGTACACCAGCATTTGTTTCCTTGTTTGAGGAGTCAACAACATTAACCTTAGAAAATTGCTTCCGGTTGGAAGTATAGTACTTTAGCTTTTTGCAAAGAGTGCCATGGTCAACTGTGTCAAATGCGTTTTCAGGTCAATAAACACCAGTCCGACTGGCTTTCCGAGGTCCAACCCATTGTGTCGGTAATCAGTGTTTTTAAGCAAACATGTCACAGTAGAATGAAGGCTCAGAAACCTAGACTGGTCATTGAAAAGAGTAACCATTATCATTCATGTCATGGTATAATTGATTCGTAACAAGTTCTTCAATGAGCCTTGAGATCACAGGTAAAACGGAAATTGGGCGATAGTTCGATTTTTCAACTTTGTCTCCCTCCTTAAAAATTGATGTAGCTCTGTCCAAGTTCCACTTGTCAAATTATCATTCTCAACAAAGAAGGAGGGGGGATTATTCTTACAGCTTGGTATAACGAGGTCCGCTTTACTCTCAAATGAAACATTATATTCACGTTAATTATTTCCATCAAAATTTCAACAGCAACACGATGCCCGTTTCCCACTTCTGAAAAAAGAAGTCTCAACTCTCAGCCAACGAGCGAAATTGAAGAAAGTAGTAACGAAGAAAGCCGAGAAGGAGCACTTGGGTAAAAAAGAAACTGCGGGGGAGCAGCCAGATACGAAATTTTCCGCTAGTCGAGGCATGATGGATAGTAATTTGCCAAAGGTGAATAATGACAGATTCAGTGCTCGCCAGCGTTACCAAGATAGCAGGGAGAAACTGCAGACAATGGGGCCTGCTATTGGAAGCCAGTCGCAGGGGAACGTCGAACTGCCTCCTGTGAATCCCCCTCTGGTACCTTTTGGTAAGTCTGAAGCATCTTCGCAGGGAGACAAAAATGGCGATCGTAAGGCTGGGCTGTCTAGAAAGGGAAGCTCTCCTCTTCCAAAGTCAGACTCAAAAGTTACGAGGAGAGTTAGCAAACAGAATGAGAAAGAAAACAGAAGATCCATCACGGATGGCGTCAAAGAAAAAACATTCACAAGATCATCAGTTTCGCCAAAGTCACCCCCACGTTTGTCATCAGACCAAAAACTTCTCCAAGATGAGGCATATTACATGGAGAATTTACGCTTCACGACCAATTTCACATTTTCTTTTTTCGATACGCCGCCCGCGTATAAGACGCAGGCCAACATGTTACGTTCGAGTGTCAATACACTTGGGGAGAGGGGAAGGCCTAAATTCTCACAGAGACCTCCGAAGAGCCCGAAGAAACCAAAACAGGAAAGCGATAAAGGATCTAAGGTCTTCTTATAGATGTTGAATTATCAAAATTATCGGAGTTCTGTAGACATTGAAACGATATCATTTTCTCAGACTGTAATTTCGAAGTGTTTCCTTCCATTTAAAGCTTATTGAACAAGTGCCTTTCTTAGCCCTGTCAATGAGGTATCATTGCACCCATTTTCATGAGAATCTAAGGATTTGACCATTGCTAAAAGTTTCTTAAAATCATAATAAGGTTTTAGTGCTCAGAGTTTCTTATGAGTTTCATAGGCTTGGGTTGTAAAGCACTCCTTTGGCCGTGCTAAACTAAATTCATTTCGTTTGGCAAAAAGTCGGTGCTGCATGCAGACTCGGGTTATGGGTCGCATTATTGTCGCGCTAAACTAAATCGACCATTTTGATTTGACTGGAAAGGCAATGTATCGTTGCTGTCAAGTAGACTGATTATATATTCGTACGTTATAGCTATTGATAAACTGATGGACGCTATAACTACGACTCATTGCCATACGCTTTCAGAAACGGATATGGCCTAAATCACCTGCTATATTTTCTCAAAACCATCGACCCTAAAACGCCGCAAAAGTGGCGATAACAACCTCACTGAAGCGATAACAACAGCAATAATTCACTTCAATTGGGTGAGCGAAAGTTGAGGGTCCTTGTGTAGTGAGGCTAGCTGTCAAGGAGCTTCTTCTTTGCCAGCCATTTTGAAAACGAGGCTTCCTGAGAAAACAATGGAATCATTTAGTTTAGCAAAGCAAAAGAGAGGCGTTTACCCTGACGCCCTGAACCCACATACTTTTGCCTTTTCATTCAGCAAATCCTGCTGTATGAAAGTCTAGTCGCCAGTCATTGTCTAATAATTGAAAAATCCCGGTCATAAGTCGTTTTTTCCGCACTTAGCTAACAATTAAGTTTAGCGCGACAAAAGTTGTGCTTTATAACCAAACCTTGAAGGTTCCATCAAGGGCGCCTACCTTGTAGGAACACAGGTGGCGGAGAATGGTTCAGTATTTTTAAAATGGAACTTTTCAGTTTTAAAATTAGTAAAGACAAACCTTTCTTGCCAGTTAAATGTGTCTGATTTCTCTGTGAATCTGATCCACTGCTAACACTAAACAGTCATTTTGGCCTAACTATAGTAAATAGCAGTGGATCAGATTCATAGAGAAATCAGACACATTTAACTGGCAAGAAAGGTTTGTTTTTACTCATTTTAAAACTGAACAGTTCCATTTTAAAAATACTGAACCATTCTCCGCCACCTGTGGTAGGAAGTGTGTTTATTCCCAGTACTGTAGAGTAATTGGTGTACTGTGACCCAGTACAGAGAGTGTCCTAGAATCGTACCGTGACACAGCAGTACACAGAGTCAGTCCTCTAAAGGTCGAGATGCCGTATGAATAACTTTCTAGTTTCAAATTCCGGTGTTTATGTAACACCAAATCAACTGTTATACGATCTGGCCACAGGGAATCAGACAGCGTGATTTTTGATTGGTCAACACTAACAGGCGTTAGAATTTGAAAATCCCTGTAACTAGAGAAACTTTAGTTTCTTATGATATACAAAGATCAGATCAAATACCCTGTACAAAGATTAAGATTTTGCACGGCCCACTGTAAATCAGTCCTTTGACTGACGTGGCAACCGTGCCTAAAGAAATTAAAATCAATTAAATCAATCAATTAACAGGACCGGGTCATAGGACACCAATTACTACGCGTACACAGTACCGGGTATAAACACACTGCCTACAAGGTAGGCGCCCTTGGTTCCATAGCAATCTTCATATTACCTATGCCCTCGTGAACATTTCAAAACAAAGTGTTTTGAATGATTTCCAAGGTTGAGATATTACTCAGGTATATCCTACCTTCCGAGTAATGTGATATAGGACATAAGACAAGTGAAAATATCTTTCTTTGCTTATATTTTCCAAGTCGTGAAGTTCCTTAATTTTTTAGCGATTTGGGAGTTAAGTTTCTTGTGAATGGTTTCTTTTGCAAAACATACGTACGAGACTTTATTGCAAAGAAAAATAATTGGTCCACTCTAATGCCTGAAGTCCAATTTTTAACGTCCAAGGAGCCATTGTCATCCATGGTCCTTTGCAGGCGCGCTACAATCTTAGACAGTCTGAAAATCAAATTTGGCAGTTGATGTGGATCGATATTTTCTGCTTGACTCAAAATTGGTTTTCAGGTAGACTTTAGACTGCTCTGGGCTGGGTACCAGACTCTTTAAAATAAAATGGAGAGCAATTTAATCAGTTTATATTTTATGTAAGAAAGTCTGGTACCCAGGGTAACTTCAGACTTTCTACAAAGTCTCTCTTTTGGTTCGCACCATCGTTCTTCAGGACAAAAGGAACAAGTCCAGTTTCAGGCAATCTGAAATTGCAGCGTGCCAGCAAAGGACTCTGGGTGACAATGGGCCGTTAACTGTTCAGCTGGAAAAAGGCACGCAAAAACTTCGCGCTATTTCGGCAATTTTCCCCAGTGAAAATCCCCTCGCAGAGGCCTGGAACCTGGCCACCTGTTAGAATCAACCCACAATGCATTGCTCTCTCCCATGATGCACTTGTTCTCCTCCTCCATGCTGTTTGCTTCGAAGAGATCGTTCTTTGCAAGTTGGCTTTGGATGCTCCTTCACAACTTCGATATTCAATAAAGTTTCATTAACAAAATCATCACGAAAACGGCCCTAAACAGTGGAGTTGACGTGTAAGTAAAAACATCAAACTTAGTGCTTTACATTTATTGATAATTAGTGACTCATTCTACCTTGCTATATCATAATTTAGGTGTTTTTATGGCGCCATATTCGAGGCCAAGCCCGAGATGGTTTCATCTCAAAAATGGCCGCTGGGTGGGAAGCTTTGAAAATGTTTAGTGTTTTTTTGATGCGGCAATTCTTGCATCTCCTGCACAGTGTCATTTAAATATATGTTTTCCCGCCGTTATTCAACCAAATTTTTAATGGAAAGGAGAAGGGATTGTTTCTGGAAAGACATCAAGCTTTAGCTCTTGTTTTAGAGTTAATTTGATCGCCTTAATTACACTGATGTGGTCATTGAAGTTACGCCAGTAAACCGAGTTGGCGCGCCAAATTGGCGTGTGACCAACGAAACGTTGACGCTTATTTATTTTAGGCCTAATTTTCCAAAATTGTATAGAAATGGAAAAAATGAAAACAAATAATAAAGATGTACAAATATTTTGTGTGACTCTCTGCGGAGCATCTTGTAAAACTTTGGTTTGCAAAACATTTTTAAACTTAGTTGTTGCTAATGCTAGACCAGTTTATCAATTCAACTTACACTTAGAGGTGCCAGGGCACAAATGAGAGTCATTCCATGGGGGAAGGGGGGGGGGGTTCTTCCATTGTAAAGGTACCTGGGTATGTGCCGCAAACAAGGGTATACTTTTTCAGACTTCTAGTCTAGCCAAGGGTATCCTTTTTTCAATTTTGGCCTAGCAACGGTCTAGCCAAGAGTATCATTTTTGACAATATTGGTCTAGTGAACGGTCATGATATCATATTTGGTACAAATTTGACAAATTGGTCCAGGAAATGGTCAAAATTGGTCTAGCCAAGGGTACCATTTTCGTAAAAATTGGTCCAGAGAATGGTCGAAATGGTATAGCCAAGGGTACCATTTCTGTAAAATTAGTCTAGCCCACTGTACCATTTTCAGCGGCGGATCCAGACCGAAGTTGAAGGGGGGGACTAGAAAAGAGGGTGCCAAAAACATGACGAAAAGTGAGCGCGCCGAAGGCGCGCGGGAATTCTTGGGCGCTTTTTAAAGAAAATTCTTTGATTTACTACTAAATAACGCCGTGATTATATATTCCCCCCAATATTTAAATTGAAACAGTCAACAAATTGTGCGTTAGAGTTAGGATGAGGGGCGTTTTTCTCGCCAAAAAAGGGGTGCCAAGCTGAATTTTCATCGTGAAGGGGAGGGCAGTTGCCCCCAGTTTCACCCCCTAAATCCGCCACTGACCATTTTGAATAAGCTCGCGGCAGACCCCTGCCCAAAATTTGGCCAAGAACCTCCCCCCCCCATGAGTCATTCATGCAAATTTTGCAGTCTGTATGGCAATTCTCAATGAGATCTTGCGCGTGCAGACCAACAAAACTGTGGTGTGCTTGCATGCAAGGTCTTTGATTCTTTCGTTTTCAAAGTAGTGAACGTAAGGTCTCATTCAAAATCGGTGTGCGCATACATTTTTTGTAAAAAATGCTTGCAGTTGCCACAAATCTCCTTACGGTGTTTTAAAAACATGCTCTCTCAAAAAACTTTCTCATTGAAAATCAACATTATTGATTAGGCCTTTTCTATTTGGACATTTTGAAACCCAAGCTCTTTTTAAACAGCATTTTTTTAAATTTACACATTTATACGAAAAGCCTGATGTTTCAAAAGGCCTTTATGATCAACCTTACAGTTACAGTAACCCCAGAAATTCTTTCATAAAAATGAAATTGACAGAAACGATAAACATAATGCTCAAACAATAAAACCTCTTGAAAAATATGATAAGAAAGAATACTGAAATTTTTTTATCCTTTTACCCACTCCCCGAACTTCCTTAGGTATTTTACATAAAAGACATCCAGATAATTTCAACACAGCTAATTTGTGGCTAAAATCATCATGAATTGGCAGAAACTTCCTTGAAAAATCTATATTAATTTATGCTAATACAAAGTTTGATAAAACTTTATAGAATGCAAAATACTTTGTGTCCCGGGGATGACGAAAATTCTCTTCAATTTCACTGGTGATCATTGGCCCATCTTGTAACTGGCTTATAAAATATCTTCTTCCTCAGGTTGTTGTCCAGAGTATAGAACAGATAGTCTGACAAGAGAGACACTTTCCAGATGAATCATGGAGTCTGAAGTCTGCGCTCAGTCACTGGAATTTAAGGAACAAGAGACAGTTGGGGTGGAGGACCAATCGAAGGAGCCGATGAACATTGAGAAGGATATCAATGAGACATTTTCCAAGGAAGATGCTTCAAAAGCCAGTGAAGCAGTACTGAATGCTGTAAAGAAATTGGAGGAAGAACCTAGCAAAGGGTATCAATGTGATCACTGTGGGGTATCACTACCTACAGAGGAGCTACATGCAGAGCATATCAAAGAGCATTTGATGACTGGAGCTATTGGGGCTGATGGTGTTGATGAAGGTGTCCAAATGGATGGCACCGGCCAACAGGTATAATTATAAATGATGAAAATATTGATACTGTGTTGGCGAGCATAGGTTCCAAAAAAGGTTGGTGTAAAATCTAATGACCCATTTCTTTGAACTGAATGACTTCCAAGAAACTTTAGCTATTTTGCTACAATTCTACCGTTGGGCTTTTGTGAAATCTTTAATATTTTCAGATTTAGAGTGTTTTTCTTCTTTTTCAAGAATTCAAGAAACATTTTCTGAAAAACTTAAAACCATTGAAATTTCTAAACTGTTTGACACAGCATAAAACAATTTACAAGAAACCCATAGTTTACGAATGTCTACAATATTGTACCAAGCAAAATTTTATCACTCTTCTGGTTTATGATTTAGAAATTTGATGACGTCACATCCTCAAATGAGTTCGTATAAGAAATATGTTGTAATTTCGAAAATATTCAAATTTTCTGAAAAATCCAATGGTAGAATTATAGGTAAGTAGCTAAAGTTTCTTTCAAGCCATTCAACGAGAAGGAATAGGTCATAGGATTTTACACCCACCTTTTTATGCTGTGTTGGCTTAAAAAAGTGTCCACGTTGATACGCCATGAAAAACTGTACACAAGTCAAAATAAACAGTGCTTGGAACCTTTTTTAACATTTTTGGCCACATTTTTTCTTGTTGAAAATGATTTCTTTAAAATTCTGAATTTAGACACATCCTAATTGATGAAAAATTTATTTGATGACATTTTCTAAAGACAAGAGCTAGACTAACAAGGAGCTAGACTAACATGTTACAATATATGGTCTCTGCTACTTTTCATTGACACCCAAGTACAAAACGATTAGTGTTCTTAGACAAAGGAAATCTACTGTAATGCCTGGTTGGTCAAGTCATAAACAAAAACAATGCAAGCCGTAAGAATTGTTTTGAAATCCAGGTAGCTAGCTGGCTCGTTGTGCATTTCAGAAATGATTTTTAAGAGCAAACATGAGCATAAATCTAAAGACCTGTACGAAAATACAAGGCCATGTAATAGACATGTACAAGCCTTGTAGTTATGGCCTTGTAACCTTGTTATAGCCTGGAATAGCCTTGCTGTAACCTTGTAAATGGCTTGAAAAATGCTAATTAGCCTTGTAGAAGCCTTGTGGAAACCTTGTGTTAGACTGGTTGCAGCATGGAATCTTACTGATAGCCTTGTAATTTTCTTCCAAGGTTAGTACAAGGTCATAACAAGGTCATAATCCCCTCTACAAGGCTAAAACTTGGCCTGTACACGGCCAAGGTTAGCCTTGTATTTTTGTACAGGGAAGAAAGATATAGTTAAACTTTTGCCTGGGGCATCTTATTTGTTTTGTTCAATCCCACTTACAGAAGGAGCTCGCATGAAAAATAAAATAATGGAGGAGGAAGGGAGCTTCAGGATGGAGGGAGCTTTAGGAACTTGTAGATCCCTTTCTATGAGATTTTACTAACTTGCTTGCTTTCTTATAAACAGGTAGGAGAGGAAGGAGAAGGCAGTGGGCAAAACTATGAGTTTAATATCTTCAAGATGGCATCACTTGATGGGCAAGAGCAGAGAATTGAAACTGATGAACAAGCACCATCTATGGTTGCTGTTTTACATGATACTGTGATGGATGTAGACGAGGATGATAGTGCGATGCTGGAAGTGAAGAAGGAGCTTGGAGAGGTGGATGAAGAACAGAAGGAAGTAGGAGCTCAAGGTGGGTACCTGTACAAAAATAAGGCTAAACTTGGCCTTGTACAGGCCAAGTTTTAGCCTTGTAGCAGGGATTATGACCTTTTTATGACCTTGTACTAACCTTTGAAGAAAATTACAAGGCAATCAGTAAGATTCCAAGTTGCAACCAGTCTAACACAAGGTTTCCACAAGGCTTCTACAAGGCATTTTTCAAGCCATTTAAAAGGTTACAGCAAGGCTATTCCAGGCTATAACAAGGTTACAAGGCCATAACTACAAGGCTTGTACATGGCTATTACATGGCCTTGTATTTTCGTAAGCTGCAACCAGTCTAACACAAGGTTTCCACAAGGCTTCCACAAGGCTAATTAGCATTTTTCAAGCCATTTACAATGTTACAGCAAGGCTATTCTAGGCTATAACAAGGTTACAAGGCCATAACTACAAGGCTTGTACATGGCTATTTCATGGCCTTGTATTTTCGTACAGGTCGTCAAAAATATTCTATGCCTGCAAGCAAAGGGTTCTGAAATTGAAACACTTTGTGTCAAGCAAAGGTACCTGAAAAACCAGCAACAAATGCGTAATGATAGTAGTTGGTGCCTGCAAGCGGCGCTTGTCCGCTCGCGCACATTATTGAGGCTTGATTGGGAGGGCAATGCTATTGTTTCAGTTAAAAAGCATTGTTTATTTCCATTGTTTTAAAACTAAAGAGAATTGTTTTCTAACCAACATTGTATTATTTTTCATTATTTTTTCAGGTGAATCTTGTATGCACAAAGAAGACGAAAGTTTGGATAAAGATGCAGAGAGTCCTGGAACAGATGAAAAAGATGGTAAGAAAAAGACTTATCAATGTGGGACATGTCACAAATATTTTAAACGTTCCAGCCATCTCTTTGTTCATAATCGTGTACATACTGGAGAGAAGCCATTCCAATGTGAAGTTTGCGGCAAGTGTTTTAGCCGCGTGAGCAACCTTAAACCGCACATGCGAAGTCATACTGGTGATAAGCCCTTTGAATGTGATGTATGTGGCAAAAAATGCAGCCGTTCAAACGACTTGACACGGCACAAACGAATTCATAGCGGAGAGAAGCCGTTTGTTTGTGAAGCATGCGGCAGGTCGTTTGCGCATAAAGGTGATATGGTACGGCACGAGCGTACGCATACTGGTGAGCGGCCATATGGCTGCAAGATCTGCAACAAAGGTTTTATGCGGACAAACGATCTAGCACGGCATGTGAAGTCACACAAGGACCCAAAGGCGTGCGGAATATGTGATAAGTCGTTTGAGACGCCTGAAGAATGCGTAGAACATCGTAAAGAACATGGGGATGAGACTGGTGAGGAATCTTCAACAGCAGACACAAAAGACGGAATTAAAGAAGCAACTGAAGGGGAAGAAAATGAGACTGAAGGGACAGAAGCTGAGAAAGATGGAGCCAAAAGACGTGCACAAGCGCTTGCAAGAACTCATATATGCGAAGAGTGTGGCCGCAGTTTTAAACGTTCAAGTCATCTCATCGCACATAAACGCATACACTCAGGAGAGAAGCCATTTGAGTGTGATATATGCGGCAAGCGGTTTAGCAGAGCAAGTAATTTAACGCCGCATAAACGAAGCCACACGGGAGAGAAACCTTACGCTTGTGATGTCTGCGGAAAGAGATGCACACGGTCCAATGATTTAGCAAGACACAAGAGGATACACACGGGAGAGAAACCTCATGAATGTGAAACATGTGGAAGAAAGTTCGCACACTCTGGTGATCTTGTCAGGCATATACGAACACATACTGGAGAAAAGCCGTACACTTGTGAGGTAAGCCGTTGTGTTTTCTCTTCCAGCTGTTTGCGTATTCTTCTAAATGATAAAAAAAATGTTTCGAAATTTTGTTTGCAGGAAGCATTAAAGCACATATGTCACATTAGCAAATGGTTAATACAACAAACAAGTTCGGAGTGGAATTCCATCGTTTCGAGACTTTTTATTTCTGTTTCATGAATTTTTATTGCAATGAAAATTCAGCGTCGATCCCGTGCTTTGTAATAAACAATAGAGAGAATTGTATTGCATGAACCAATCAGCTTCATGACATATGCCCTTTAACTGAGCGACTTTAGATATTAATTTTTTGTAACTATGAGCTTTTGCATCTCCAAAGGAGACAATAAAAAATTCAAGCAGCAAGTTTGTCCTTACCGTAATACCGTAAAATTTCTATTTAGCGCCGTCTCGTTTTAGCCCCCCCCCCCTTTGTAATGAGCCCCTCCTTTCGAAGGCAAAATTTTTAATGTGCCCCTTCTCTCTCTCTCGAGCCCCTTAGCATCCAATACAAGAGGTTACCAAAGGCCCGGGGGGAGGGGGTCCATAATATGTTGAGGGTGCGGGTATGTGCCACCCATATGGGTGGGGTTTTTGGCCCAGAATTCTCTAATATGAAATTGGCGAAAAATCGTTAAAAATGGGCAGTTCCTCCCCAAAATTCATCATAAAAGTGGGTATGAAGGCATATTTTGGCAATTAGAAGAGGGTAGCAGACCCCCGTCCTTCCCATCCCCAGGTCGTGTGTCCCCCCCCCCGGGACCAAAGCATTTATCTAGCCGAAACTATTTCATTTGATCGAAACTGCGTTGAACTTTTGTATTTGACTTGCAAAATCTTTTATTGATTCACAACAATATGGGGTGGAAAATCCAAAAGGGCGTCATTTATAGCTTTCTCATTTGACCTAATGAATAAGTTCCCCTCTCTGATAAGCCCCCTTTCTTTTAAGCCCCCCTCTGGAATCTTGGAAATCAAATTTGCTTTTACGGTAGGTTGATGCGTTTAGGTCAAAATGTTAATGAGTTTCTTCAATCTTAGGTCGGTCTAAAAAGATTTTGGGAGCGATTCGCATGAAACTCGTATCAAGAATGTGATAGACCTTTTAGCTATTCTACAAGAGAGCCTGGATCGAGCGTTATTTTTATATATTTCTACACGCAACGTTCGATAGAATGGCGTTAGAGCTTCTATCACTATTGTGCACATTCGAAAATTCTACAAAATGTAGCAAAATATCGTTCGATTCTGATTCTTTTTAGAATAGCTAAAAGGTCTATTATTATTTATTACTTGCAGTGTTGTCTGAAAAATTGTCTTGCCCGAATATCCAAATATCTAACTTTTGGAGGCCATTCTTCCTGCCACGAGGGGGCCTTTCTCTTTTACATTTCCTTGCTTTCTGTTTTTTCGCTTCATTTTCAATATTCTCAGCAGTGGCGGACACGTTGCCAAATATTGGCGGGGGGGGGTCGAAGCTATTGTTTTCAATTAAAAAGCATTGATTATTTCTATTGTGTTTGAAAAAAGCACTCCTTGGCCCCTGACAAAATTGCAATCATGTAGTCCCCTTTCATTATTTCTTAGGATAGCGTACTTTTATTTCAGGTGTGCGATAAAGTATTTGCCGAACAAACGACTTAGCAAGACAC
>REGL01000022.1:418209-440313 GCA_004194395.1 Aurelia aurita complex sp. Pacific | reverse complement strand
ACGTTCGATAGAATGGCGTTAGAGCTTCTATCACTATTGTGCACATTCGAAAATTCTACAAAATGTAGCAAAATATCGTTCGATTCTGATTCTTTTTAGAATAGCTAAAAGGTCTATTATTATTTATTACTTGCAGTGTTGTCTGAAAAATTGTCTTGCCCGAATATCCAAATATCTAACTTTTGGAGGCCATTCTTCCTGCCACGAGGGGGCCTTTCTCTTTTACATTTCCTTGCTTTCTGTTTTTTCGCTTCATTTTCAATATTCTCAGCAGTGGCGGACACGTTGCCAAATATTGGCGGGGGGGGGGGTCGAAGCTATTGTTTTCAATTAAAAAGCATTGATTATTTCTATTGTGTTTGAAAAAAGCACTCCTTGGCCCCTGACAAAATTGCAATCATGTAGTCCCCTTTCATTATTTCTTAGGATAGCGTACTTTTATTTCAGGTGTGCGATAAAGTATTTGCCCGTACAAATGACTTAGCAAGACACAGACGCATCCATGCGGGTAAAGCTTTGATCACCGTCACAGTAGAAGGAGAGATACCAACGCATCTCATCTTGCAAGCAGGCACAGACGCCGTCATCGACCACGCCCAGGTGCTAAACCACACCCAAGTTCTTGAGCAGTTACAAGCAGCGACCAACTCGCAAATTCTGGGTCAGGCTCAAATTGTTAAGATGGTCAGCGAAGGGCAGATTATAGATGCGAGCCAATTCATTGGTCATGTTCTGGAACAAAGTAGAGCCATAGAGCCGGAACAGGCCATGGATCAAGATCAGATTATGACTGAGAGTCAGGTCGTAGGTGAGAGTCAGGTTGGAGGTGAAGGTCAGGTCGGAGTTCAAGGTCAAGTTGGAGGCCAAGGTCAGGTAGGAGATCAAAGACAGGTCGCAGGTCAAGCTCAAGTCATCTCCGAAGGCCAGGTTATGAGCGAGGATCAAACTGTAGATGATGGAAAGAGTACCAATGAAGGGCAGGAAATGGTGCAGGGTCAAGCCATCACGGAGAATCAAGGGGTAAACGACAGTCGGGCCGTAGTGCAAGGTCAGAGTTTAATGGTGGAGGAAGATGGGATCATAAGTCAACAGGTCATGGAACAACAACAGCTTTTGAACCAGAACCAGGCTGTTGATCAAGGTCAAACTGTGCAAGAAGGGATGCAAGGGGTAGAGATGCTAAACCAGACACCATCAATGACCATGGAACAGAGTATCGAGCTGTCGCAAACACATGCAACGGCACAGATTTTAACAGAAATGCACCCGATCAGTCAAAGCCAGATATCAGCTGCTGAAGAAAGTACTAATCAAAATCAAGCTGATCAAGAGAGCGATCAACAAACATCACAGATCGATCAGGAGCAAATCATTGATCAAGGTCAAATCATTGATAAATCCCAAATCATCAATCAGATGATGGAACAATCACAAATCATTACTCAATCGCAAATGCAGGGAGTTGATCAAGCACAAATGTTAAATCAAATGCAAGTTATGGGTGGTGAAAATACTAGCATGGCCGAGGAAGAGGCGATTGCTCAAGCATCAGCGATCATGCAATCATCAACAGACTTAAGCAGTACTGTTTCTGTTAGCCAGATGCATGCTGTAAGTGAATCATCAGATACTGATCGACCAGTGATTAGCCAAGCATTGATTCATAGTTTGCAAGTATGATGCTTTGTGTTTAGTGAACTCCTATTTATCCTTTTTTAAAGGTAATGTGTCCATGTAAGTACAGCGACTTTGCTATTTTCACGTGATATTTCATGTGATCACTCTATCGTAGATCCAAGAAGATTGCCAGGTCTAATATAAGCAGACTGATGACTTACTTGCAGCTGCAATTCCAGAGCTGAACCCGAAGTCTCACAGCAGGCAGCCTCGTTGGGAAATTTAAATTCTAGTTTCGCATGTGTTCAGTTAAATTCTACCAATTACAGTGCGCTCCTCGGGCTCTTCGTCAGCATCGTGTCAGCACATTTTGACGAGTGTATACGCTGCTGTACTTACATGGACACATTACCTTTAAGAGACCAGTAGAAGAAGGGTACTGTATGCATTGCTAAAACATGGGTAGTAAGACACCGTAGTTATGCTTCAGCTTGTAAGCTTCTGTGGAGGAAATTTATATCGTGCTGCGGAGGAGGCTTCGAAAGACCGAAATGAAGGGAGGGAAGGAGAGTTTCTTCTCTGCGATCTCTTTTGCTCCATTCTCTGTAGCGGTAGATAATTTTTGCTCCGCAGTAATATAAAGCTACTGCAAACGAGCACAACTGCGGCATCTAGTCACCCATGGCTGAAATAGAAAGGATGACTAGACTTGGTACATTTATCGCCACCCTTGCAACAACAGTAACAATATATTTAAAAAAAGATCGAACAGAAGAGACGACATCATTAAATATGGCGGCGGGGAACTTTTTACCAATATGTATTAGATTCTAATTAAGAAGAATTACGATTATTTGGGAATTTGATTAGCAGTTGCGATGGATCTTGGTAAAAAGCTCTCTGACGCCTTCTTTAGCTTTGTGAACTCTCTTTCATGGAAAATTTTATCGGTTTGATGGAGTCGAAATCGCAGGGATAAATGTAATGAGTGTAGGGCTCCCTGGGTATGATGTATTTATATTGTTTAAAGCTCATAATGATTAAGTGAGAGTGAACATTGTCATGAAGGGTGGACTTGTTGCTTTGATATATCAATACTGATATTGTCTCACATTGGTCATTTAAAAGGGGAAGGTTCAATAGCATTTAGATCATATCCTTGCCATAAACAAGTGCTTTGATAATTCCATTAAAATAGAAAGGTTTTAGTTCAAGGCAAGATTAAAGACTAAATTTTTGGAAAGAGCTCCATTTCTACAGCTTCTACAAAGCATCTTAAAAACAAACAACGGAGATATAAGGCAACCTAAGAAGAATAACCTGAGTTAAAAGATGAGATCTCACAAGTTTATCAATAGGCTATTTGTATTTGACAATCCAACGCATGGTGAAAGAAAGCAAAGCCAAAGAAAACAAAGTGTTTAGGTTTCTCTTTGTCCTGTTTACAGACGGACACCATATAGCTCTGGTCGTTCACTTTAAGTTTAAGGCCTTCACTTCACTTTAAGGCCTGGGAAATCTAGATATGAAATATAGCATATAATTTCAGGGGGGAAATTGTTTTGTCATTTACCGGGTGTCCCAAAAATGTACGAGACAGATTTGGTTGACTCCAGCCATGTGAATTTAGCTTTAATCAATGGCTAATCACTCTTAAAATGTTCCTCAATTGTTAACTTGAACATAGATACCTTATTTGTAGGTATTGGTGCTTTGAGAGCAGAAATATCAATCTTGACAGCTCAAGTTTGCATCAACCTGCCAACCAGAGCTTTAACCTTTTGGCCTTAAAAGTTTCTGAGGCACATCGAAATTAAGAACTGAAATTAATGGAAAATTAAGAAACTGCCCAATGGTTGACTGGAGGTTGACTTCTGGAAAACAGAATAATACAAGATCTAATATTGTTGAAATTTTATCAAGGCTATCATTGATTTAGACGCTGTGCCTTAAGAATTCGCTTAGGTCCAAAGGCTAAAGCTCTGGTTTGCAGGAAGAGGCAAATTTGAGCTTGCAAGACTGATATTTCTGCTCTCAAAACACCAATACCAACAAACGAGGTACCTATGTTCATGTTAACTATCGAGGAATATTTTTAGAGTGATTAGACATCGATTGAAGCTAAATTCACTGCGCTGGAGTCAACCAAATACGTATACATTTTTTTGGGACATCCGTTGCAATTACGTTTTACGCTAGTGTAGTGAATAGTGCTGTACTGTAGAGAGCATAGCTCTAGTATTGGGTTCCAACAGGCCGGTTTAGTGGATTCGAAAATTCTACGTAAGTTTTCTTCCTATGAAAAGGTGAATTATTCGGTTAGTCTAATACCTACAGAAAAATCTTTGGCCTTTTCGACGACACATAGACGTAAAAGTTTTTTCGGCCATAACTTGAAACTTCACAGCACAACTCTTTGGTATATCTTCCTCTGATGTAATATGAAGCTTGGTTCAAACATCGCAGTTATTATGTGCCGAATTATGGCTTGAAGGACAGTACCATTCTTTCGTAACTCAACACGCTTTCGTTCGTAAGATTCCCCCCGAAATCGTAAGGATTTTTGTGATTTTCCCGAATTCGTAAACGAATTCAGATGGATTCGCGAGCAGCCACATTGATACTTTATGAGCGTGCCTGAATTCACAAAAACGCTTATGAATTGGTATGGGCCCGTAGAATCCGTGCTAGAATCACTCACGAAGCCCTAAGAACCAACACGAATCGCCACGAACCCTTCTTGAATTCATACGAACATTTACGAATTCATAAGAACCCTTACGAACTTTCAGGAAATCTTGCGAATTCTGCAACGAAAAGCACTGTTTCAAGATTTGAGCCCAATACTCGTGTCGTAAACTTTTGATATGTTCTTTATAAGATATTCCAGCTTTCATCTACTTTCAGCCATGTGAATGCATTCCCTTTTTTGTACATCTCTGCTGATCGTGCTGGGGGCTTATTTAAAGGGGCTGGGGTCACGTAAAGTATAGACTTGCTCCAAGTCTATTCAGTGGACTATCAGCATTAAAAGAATATGATTACTCCTGCGGGGGCGTAAGCTACTAAGGTGACGTCATCTTTTCTCCTTCGCAGCATCACCTTAGTAGCTTACGCCCCCGCAGGAGTAATCATATTCTTTTTATGCTGATAGTCCACTGAATAGACCTTTTTAATGCTGATAGTCCACTGAATAGACTTGGAGAAAGTCTACCTAAAGTAAAGAAGCTTCTTTCAAAATGATGATTTTACAGTTTTTCTTAGGCCATATCACACACATTTTCCACTATTTTTCTCAAAATAAAAGAGTTGTTTTGAAGATGGACTCTTGAATTTCGTAAAGAATCAAGCAAAACACCAATGACGTTCTTTGATCGTTTTCAGTGTTTTCGAAAACGAAAATTTAAAAAAACTCGCTTCTAGCTCTAAAGGCTGATTTCCAGTCAGTGGAATTTTCCGAGCGGGCGGAATTTCTATTGTTTCGAGAGAAAATGTCGCTCTGGCATTGAATAGAAAGTTGCGACCTTTTATTGTCTAAAATTCCGCCCGCTCGGAAAATTCCACTGACTGGAAATTAGCCTTAAAAACTTAAAACGGAAAAATTGGCAAAAAGTCCTAGAAACTAATTCAGGCTGTCTGTTAAAGATTAAGTTATAAATCTTCAAAATCGGTCCAGTGTACGATTTATTGTGGTCTGCCAAACGTGCATAGTTATTTTGGCGCACCCGGTATTGCCGTGGTATTCAGGGAACAGTAGCTTTTCAAAAAATGAAAAACAGAGGAAAAACATTCACCATACAAAGCAATAGACTGGCTACACAATCTCTGTATGCTCCTTAGAGTCCTTAGAACCTGGCCATCAGCAACAACAACTACAGCGAAATTGAGGGACTAGTGTAGCTAGTCTAGCAAAGCAAAGCAACTCAAGTTTTTCATCAAACCGAGGTATCATCGTAGAAACGAGACAAATTAAACAGTTGATTAAAAGTATTTTGATTATCATTGAAAACCGGTCAAGTACCATGCTGCACGATCAGACGATCATATCAATTTCAACATTTCGCATTGTCCTCAACATTTTAACCTGCCTAATATCGACGCGGTCGTGATCATCCATTTTTGCGGTAAATAATTCTAATCTCTGTGAAACGTTTTATTTACTTTTTGATTGATTGTTTTTTGATGAAAAATGTCAGAGCAAGATGTAGATTTCCCACTATTTTGACTTCAAATATGGCAACAAGTTCACTGCAGAAGACGAAGCAAGACACAGTCGATTGATGACAACTTGGATTGCAAAGTTGTTCAGAAAGTTGTTCGTATGTGAGTTAAACCTGGATTTAATCCCCTGCCTTCTTCATTCTCTGGGCGAAGCCACTATTTGCAGTCGCAAAGCAAAACACACTAGTCGCAAAGCCACTGTTTGCAACTCGCAGAGCAACGAGGCAAATAAGGAGAGAAACATTGCATTTAGTCGACGTATTATTTCAGAAATTGGAGTTATGTTTCCAGAATTTTGGTATATCTGCTCAAACCTGGATTAAATCATTTTCCTTGTTCATTCTCTGGACGAAGCAACGATTCGAAGAGCAGAGCAACAACGATACAAGTAAAGAGAGAAACGTTGCTTTGAGCCACGTATTACTTCAGAAATTGGAGCTCTGTCAGCAGAATTTTGTACATTACCAAAACATGGATATCATCACTTACCTCGTTTATTCGGATGAAGCAACGATTTGAAGGCTAACTCACAAAGTATCGATATAAATAAAGAGAGAAATATTGGATTTAGTCCATATATTACATCAGAGAGTGGAGTTCTGTTAAACGAATTTGTGGTATATGTGCCAAACCTGGATTTAATCCCTTGCCTTTTTCATTCTCCGGGCGAAGCAACGATTTGAAGGGTAACTCACAGAGCAACGATACGAATAAAGAGAGAACCATTGCATTTAGTCCACGTATAACTTCAGAAATTGGGGTTCTGTTTACTGAATTTTAGTATATCTACCAAGACCTGGACATTATATCACTTGTCTCGTTCATCGAAGAGCCTTGCCCATTGAGTACGGATCCTAGACGAGTTGCAATTGAAGAAAGCAAGAGAAAGACTGCCTCACACTCGTAGTTCTCTTGCCTGAATACGCATCTGAAAACAACTTATAGAGCAGCGATACGAGAAACAGAGCTCTACCTGGCTTGCACACAGACTTCTACCAACAAGATACCGTATTGCAATTAGTCCACCTACTACTTTTGTAATTTGAGCGCACTTCACGAAGTTGTTGGTGTGTACATCAAGCCCGAACTTCACTGCTTGCCTTATTCATTCACTGGCTTAAACAAGCATCTTGAAACCATTTTATCGAGCAGCGAACTATCTCACGGCTTGCCAATGTAAATAAAGAACGATCCTTTACAAAGGCGAGACACAATACATCAACATATTGCAATACATTATTGCACCAGTAAAAACAACAACCAGTTCTATTACACGTGGCCTTTGGGTATGAGTTGTTAGTCCATCTTTTACCGGTTGATTGAGCAGCAATACTTTCGAATTTGTTCATCAACGCCCTTCGATTTAAAACCGCGTGAAATTTTACCAGTTATTGGCGAGAAAGTATATGTTTCTGGCTTCTGATTCGCCCTTGGAATACAAATTGCTAGACAAGTTGTAACTATATGGATATCGAAAATTTCTGTCTTCTAAACTTGCCCTTGGAATACAGATTGCTAAACAAGTTGTAACTATATGGATATCGAAAATTTCTGGCTTCTAAACTTGCCCTCGGAATACAGATTGCTAAACAAGTTGTAACTACGGACATCGACAATTTCTGGCTTCTAACCTTGCCCTTGGAATACAGAGAGCATAATGACCTTCCTTGAAATCGCCTAATATATGGGAGTGTGGAGCCTAGACCATTTGCAATTGCGGAAAACAAGAAAAAGCTTGCCTTGCACTCGTGGTTAATCTGTCTTGTCAGAATGCTTCGCATTCCGAGAAGGGCCTAAATCAAGATTGTAACATCTGAGAACCTGTTGCAATCTTTGGTCGCTCTTATCATTGACTTCGTCTTCACAACCCTACAAATTACCGTGCTATTTGATTGTCGAGTTTCAAGTCTGTATACGCGTCAAGAGCTCCTGGCTGATTGTGGTGTTTATTTGTTTTGCATATTCAGGCATCATACACGTGGCTGGTGTTGCCATTCGGACTCCTCATTGCCCCCAGCTAGCTTCCCCAAATCAAAATGCCGGGCTACTCATAGCCGAGTCTGCAGAAGCATGAAAGGTAGTTTGTTTCTTGAACGAATAAAGGCCAAAATAATTGGCCTTATACTTTGGCATATATTCTAATAGCATGGGTAGACAATTCATCTGTATAACAGCAATGCTGTTCGTAATGATATACTTGACAGTGAGCATCTATTTCGCTGATAGATTTTTGCACAGGCTGAGAAGTAAAGGCTTTCTTTATTCAATGCATAAACGAAACTCCAAGGCTTCAACAAAATATCGTGATTTTGATATGAAGAGAAACAGAACTTCGAAGTCTGATATTATTGGAGCACACCCAATTTTAGTACCAGCCATGGAACAGAATTTCACTCTGAAACTCAACAGCTTACTACAATCTGATTCTATTTCGCGAAATCCAGCCGATATGAAAGCACACTTCAATGAAATGCATTTTACAGATATTTCTCTGGATAATTCGCCAAGCTTTCTCAACAATGGTAAATATGCTCCTCTGAAAAGTGCATTTGAAAAGACGGGTCGCGAAACAAAATCAGACTTATGCAAGCAGTTAGTCTCTGGCAACGAACAACTTCGACACAAGGCCATACGAAAACTCAAAAGGCAATCTAAGTTAAGCCACCGTACGGACAAGAACATATCGCTTATGTTCAGTGGATGCCCTGAAATCTATAGCTATATAAACACAAGTTATTCAGAACGACACGAAAATATACACAACAGTCCTATCGCTTATTCCATCTTACTGAACAAGCCCTTGGACCAAAGTTTTCAGCTTCTGCGGGCGATATATAACCCTGTTAACATTTACTGTCTGCATGTACATGCAAGTGCATCAAAGCGGTACTTTGCTACGATAAACAAGCTCGCGAGGTGCTTTCAAAATATTCTTATTTCACCGAAACGATTTCGAATATTACACGCAACGGTGGAAAGAGTCGAAGCGCATCTATCGTGCTTTAAAACTTTGCTGAATTCGACAGTCTCATGGAGGTACTTAATCAACATCCCGGGCTCAGCCTTTCCACTACGCAACAATACATTTCTGTTAGACTACTTAGAGAAAAGGGGCTACCTTAATAGTATCACTTATGGAGACGCTAACAGCGAAAGTTTCTTGAGAAGGACACAGTTCGTACATGAGTATAGTGTAAACTGGAGAGGCTATGAAGTATTTTCAAAGACAACAAAAACTAAGCTTCCACCTCCGGGAAATCTGACGATTTTTCGAGGAGATAGCTCCTTCGTAGCGACTAGAGATTTTGCAGGATACGTTTTAACTTCAAGAATAGCTCAAGACTTGTTGGAATGGAGTAGGGACACAAAAAACCCAGAGGGATTTTATTGGGCAACACTCAACCGTGTTCCAGGCACCCCTGGTGGTATCCCTTACAGAATGGATACAGAAGTTATCAAAGACGAAGATACGGGGGTAACCTCAGAGGATATATCGACGACATCTGAGAGTGACTTGATTGCTAGGCTGTGGAGGACTCAACACAACCATAGATGCGGAGGAAAATACGTAGCGAATTTATGTGTGTTTAATTACAAAGATCTGAGATGGCTGTTAGGACAGGATTGTTTATTTGCGGATTCGTTTGATTTGAAAATTGACAATGTTGTTATTGATTGTTTGTATAAGAATTTGAAGAAACCTCTTGTCGAGGATATCGATATGGTAACTTATCATGAAATGATTTTTTAGTTTAAAATTTAATTTTTTACTTTAAACCTGATCTGAACATTAACCACTGTTACAATGATTGTTACTTGATGTCTTTCGTTTTCATGGTGTACCAAAATCTTTTGGCAATGGCATTTGTTAGAATTTTTCAAGTCTGTCTCAAATTAGGTGTCAGGTGCGAGTTGCGATAACGCAAAATTACTCATGTTTATCATCTTGTTTATTCGCCGACATTTTCAACTGACATCTTATTTGAGAAAACTTTGTGTTGGACTTTGGTCTAAGCACAGGTAACGGGTGAAACATTAATATAAAAGTAACAAGTACCTCCATCTTTACTTTAGTGTTTACCAAATTTGCCAATTTTGTCTAGATTAGATTAAAGGGATTGTAAGCATATAAAAGTGGCTCAAGCCACTTGCGATTTAAATCTAGCCTATCAGATATCAGTATTTCCTGTTGACGTAGATCAGTTACCCAAATATGGTGCGGCACGTGCGATAACCTACTGTCTTCGCGTAGCTATTTTTATCAAGGGCTTATATATGCTTAGATTCCCTTTAAGCCAACCACGACAATGTTTGTGATAGAAACTGTTCCGGTCTGTTTGCATCACAAACATTGTTGGGGTTGGACTAATCTAATCTAGACAATTGGCAAATTTGGTGAACACTGAAGCAAAGATAGACGTACTTGCTACTTTTGTACTAATTTTTTTCCCGTTACCTGTGGTCTAAGTCACCGAGATAGTTCTTCAGCTCTTTTGAAGTTTACGACATGTTGCGAATGAAAACTGTTTTCTTCTTGACAAAAATCGAGCAGTGATGTTTCACATGAGTGGAAGTTTTTCCATGAAATGGTCTTAAATTAGTGTTTGACAGATTGTGTTATATCTAAAAGCTTCACAGGACAGGACTGAAAATGACAGACTTGCATAGCTCCCGACTGAATGGTTCTTTCATTATCTAACGCTATGAAAATTCTTCAAATGTCTAATTCTAAAGCATAGTGTTCTCTACTAATAACCTCTTTCAATCCATCATAAAATTGTTTATTGTTGCATTATGCTAGCTTTAGCTAACCTATGAATCTGTGTTTCCAATTTCCATATCTTATGTTTTCCCTTCACAGGAACTTTGATCAGAAGTTCTAGCGGGTTTTCACAAACGAAAACAAATTCCGATCCAGACTCTGTCGTATCTCCATCCATCTTTTGGTATTCCTCTTGATTAACACAATCAACAACATCAACACAGCCAAGGAGTGCACCTGGGGGATAATTCTCTGGAAATTCAACATGCCCATCGTAAAGAGCTTTATACTGATCTTGCACAAACTGAATTTGCTGTTGATCAGGCAGCTTTGCGGTTGATGCAATCCACAGCCTACCACGATGTGGTGTATACCATGACCTTCCTTCTACTGTCTTGATACCCATGACAAGTAGACTTGCCCATGGTTGATGCATACTCAGACATAAGCCATTGTCACTGATTTTCTGGATGTCATCATCTTGGATTCGAAGTGAGCTCCTTGCATTTTGCTTGGGATTACTTGGACCATTGTAAAGTTTTATTGTGTTGTTGAGTTCTGTGAATGTAGGAGCAGTGGTTTTTATTTTAGGGTTGACATTGCTTACTGCTGGCAAGCTAACATTCTGATTTTCACCCCTATTTTCAATTTCCATATAAAACTCCACATCTTCTTCATCAGTTGGTGGCATATAGGTATTCATAGGTATGTCTTCTCTAACTTCTCTCCCTGCAAAATCTAAGACGTACTTTCTGTTCAACCTTGACTGATGTTTTTGATCCGCAAATTCACTTTCTTTCTTTTTTGCTACTGTTTTCTGCTTTTTTGTTAACCATTTGCTATCCGCTGAATAGTAGTCTGCCTGGTCATCTATCACCTTGGTCCTTCTTGCACTTGTTCTGTCAAAATGGATCAATTTATCTTTCAAAGCTTTGGCTTTTTCAAGTTCACATTGCCTTTCTTCAGGGGTCTTCTTCATCAGTTTCTCATAAAGCTTTTCACTTGCTCTTGAGTTCCTTGCAAGGACTTCTTGCTCCTCCCCAGTGCATACAAGATTCCCACAGAACAAGCAAGGCCCAGACCCCTCTTGCTCACAAACTATTCTGCCACATTCAAGGCAGTTTGAGACCAGCTTGTGTTTCTGGCCTGCGCATTCACAGCCATGGCGACCTGGCACAACCATGATCTCTTCAGCCCTGCTCTTCCCCTCTGCTGTGTATAAGGATACAAACTTTGGTGATTTTTTCTTTGCTTTGGCAGTCGTTTCAAGACTTTTTGCTGAACGAATTGGCTTGGGACTCTGTTCTTGAAATTGGCTATTGCTTTTGTTGGCTGTCAAATCTTTTTCTTTATAAGGAACTGAAGTTGCATGTTCTTTTACAATCATTTTTTGGACATCTTTCTTTTGTGTCTTGATCTGTTTAATATCACCACCTCCATTATTCTTTTGCTTCCCTCCATTGCCTTTCTGAAAGGAAAACAAACCACCATCTTCAGATTTCTGCCTGGCAGCTAGGCCATGCATAGAAGGTCTCCAAAATGACAAGCATCTCTGAACTGAAGCTTTGTTCAACTCAAATTCCTCGCCTAGAATATCTTTGATATAACTCTCAAGGTCTCTCTTGTTTTGAAAAGTCAATGCATAAGAAATAATTTCGTCTTTTGGTGGTACTTTGAGCAATGTGCAAAGTTCGTCAATGAATGCATCGTCCGCCATTTTGTTTTGTGGTGCAAGAGAACCGAAATCACAGGGAACCAAGGGATTTAAAGAATTGGGAGTCACATGATTCTACTTGTTGTTACTTTAACATAATTTGATTGGCTAGATTGGTCTGAGTGGCAAAGGTTTTACTGAAGCTAATCCAGCCAATCAGCGGAGGTGTTACTTGAATGAAATCCAATTGAAAATTCACAGGGAACCAAGAAATAATTAGTTCCAAATCACAGGGAACCAAGAGATAAATTCAACAGCCTCTTATTGGATCAGCCTCGTTCGATTTTCGCGGTTAGCTTTCGTTAGTGATAAAACTCTGTTGGTTGTTGGGGATAAAAAGTTTGAATTTGCGATGGCATCAACGAGCAGATCTTCAAGAAAACCTAAAGATGTAAGTATAAAGGGTTCAAGGGTATTATTATGCAATTTCAGATTGCTTAGGTTGAGTTTAAGGCTGGGAATATGACTGGAAAATGTGTGTGTTTTCAAGGCAGCAGCTGCATTCCTTTCGTGTTTTGTTTCACATTCATTCATCACTGTCTTGTCTGTCTAATTAATAAGTCAAGAACACTCATTATCACTGCAATTTGCATGACTGTTATGATCCCAGCAATTTATGCAATATGTTTCAAATAGCAGAGTGATTCTTCTGCTCGCCATCATGAATTCATAACATCACTAACAATGCTATAGCATTGTTAGTGATGTTAGCTAAACTAAAGCAATAGGTCTATTGTCTTAAAACAATTAGCATGGTGTTGGTGTAAAACCTTGCTGTAGCAAAAACAAACCTTCCACCCTTGACCCTTGCTGCATGCCAGACTGATAAGTTTGCAAAGTAGGCACGGAAGAACTGTGCCTAAAAACAATGACTTTATTGTTCTTCTTTTGTTATACATGAAATTTCATGTGGAAAATCTTCATGGAAAAGGTGGCATTTGGACACCCAAGAAACAATCGGGCATTCAAAACAGAAAATAAATAAACAATAGACTCCTCTTGCATATTGGAGACCTTCTTGGTAGAAATTGCCCTACTTTCTATACTGGCACTTTTTTTACCAGACACAGCATTCCAAGGAAGGAAGAGACCCTGAATTAAAGATGATTTTGTTCGCCTAGACCGCTAACTTTGCTGCATTTGTTCTTGCACAAAGTTTTCAGCCAGAATGTGCACACAAATTCTCATGCACATGATCGGCTAGGAGTTGGAAACTTACAGTAACCCAGTCTGAATTTTATGTCACACGCCCAGAAGATCTTCTGCAAGCAATTTCAAGTCTTATAAGAACAATAGAGTTATTATTTTTTAAAACATGCATCTTCCATGCCTATATTTTGCAAAATCTGCAGTCTGCCTGGTAACAGTCCTATAGATTGTTATATACCTCCTTTTACCCTGTTTGTTTTTCTCCATTTTCTTTCTCTTGTTGTTTTAGCCACTCAACAAGAAAATTCCTGAAAACCCTAAATACAAGCACATCCATGCTACTGTGGACACAGGTAATAATTGAAGACTTTTCTGATGGTTTTGTTTCACACTAAGTTTTTAACTGCTGCATCAAATGCTGGAAGATTATAAAGATGCAACTTTTAGGAAAGAGGATTTCTTTTGCATCAGGCTTACTTGGCCACATTCTCCTCATACTTTGACAAAAAGCCAAATCTGACTACTACTAGAATTAGGATTTTACATTTTTACAATTTGCACTCTGGTGTTATCAAAAATTTATGAGATGTGGTGGTGTTTGTTAAGAGGAAGGCTTTCAAATGGAATTGCAACAAACTTATCTGTAAGCTTTTCAGGAAATTGAAAACCACATAATTTGAAATACTGTACACTTAATATTGATATTGAGCACCTTTTGTGATCTCCTAGATTTAAAAGCTATTGGTGTACTGTCATAATGAGCACCAAGCCAAAATCTTCATGATGGCTTTTGTGGTCTTGTGCATCTTGACCAAATGGGCAACTCAGCACAAATTATGGAGGTTTAAGGTGAAGTTTAAAGTTTCAGCACCAATAGTAGAGAAGGGATCACAGTAGTACAGAAGACCTACTGTAATCGAGTCTGCAAGCAACCCCTTGTCATGACACCTAAGTGTTGCTGTTCTACCTGTTCTGGCTGCAAAGTCAGAGGATTAAACCATGGCACCATTACACCCTCATCACTCCTTGCTACGGTACTGGCCTTGCACACATTATTACTGTTTTTTCCTATGCAAGGATTCTTGTTCTAGAGCTTTTTTGCACAGTCTTCCATACCACTTATGAACAATGGTTGTGAGCAGTTCAGGTTTCTTGATAATTCTTGTCATGTTGATGTGCCCAGTAGTGCCTGTACTGAATTTAAAACCCTCCACTGCCTATTGAAATTTATTAGAAAAGAATGCCCCTCTTAGAGCTTCCAAAATCCTAGTATATGGTTTGTAAATGAGGTGTGGGATGATTACCTTTGTGTGTCATTGGCTTATTTGTTATTTATTTTTTAAATTCAGGTTCAAGTGTCACAAAGTACTTGGAGAAAATTGATGACCTTAGGAAAAGTGAGTTTTTTTAGTTTTCATTGAAGGTATACTGTAGTTATTATTTTATACCTTAATTCTTGATTGGCGCAAGTTTGGTCATTTAAAATGCAAATAGTATGAAATAATACTGCAGTACAGTTCTTTGATAACCTAACAACTTTTTCCTTCTTATGTGAACTCTCAAGAATCCTTCCAAGTTTTGGGAAGCTAAAGCTTAAAGAATGCTGTACTTTATGCAGTTTAGTATTGGTAGAATATAATGATTTAGTTTCTGACAAGTTTCAGGAATTTTAGGACTAGTTTCTGACAAGTTTGAGGAAATTTCAAGAAATTCTTATATATTTGTTGTCGTTGTTTGTTTGTCAACTTATTTTCATTTGATTGAAATATTTCTTTTTCAATTTATATTGAATTCTCATTGAAAATTCTTATTAGAATTCTAAGAATTTGTGGAATGTTGTGTTATGAAGAACTGTACTACCCTATTTTGATCTCTTTGATTATATTTGTAACCTGTTTTAGTAACCATTACCCCCCCCCCTTCATAGAGCACAGATATCCCAGGGCACTCATTATATGATTTATAGAAGGTATCATATTGTGGTTTTGTGTGTCAAGTTGCCTAAATGTATGCTATTGGAATTTCTTGTAGATTACAGATTGAGAAAAGATGAAATATTCAAGAGGATGAAACCAAGCACTTATGCTCAGCTTGTAAGCCTATCTTAAATTGTATTCGTTTTGTTATAGTTGTTCCTCAGTAGCTGCTTAAATTATACAAGTTTTCTTGTGCTAGGTTATTGATAGAAAAATGAAATCTGAATCTTGCTACTGTAAAGATTTTGTGTTCCCATTAACATTATTTTCTTAGCTAAGAATTTGGAAAATGTTTTAGCGATCAATGTGTCAGAAAAATGTGTAGGTATTTGAATGGTTTATCAAACTGTGTCAAAATTAAGAAATATTTGGAATGCATTATAAACCATCAAAATTGCAGAAACTTGCTTTTTATTCAGTATGCTGTGTATGCAATTCAAGTTTATTAACGCAGTTATGATTTTATTTTTAGGTGCTTCAAGTTGCTCAAGTTGTAACCATAGAGCTTGAAAGAGAGAGATTATCCACAGTACAAACAGAAAGAGGTAAAGATCTCTTTATTTCTACCGGGTGTGTCAATAAAAAGGCCTGGCGTTTGGAAAAATGCTGCTCCCGCAATATCAAAGCAATAGTATTGAAAACCTCTTGTTTTATTCCTGATATGTCCAATTAGGTTCAGTAATTTACCCTGCTTTAATCAGCCATTCCTTCCCGTCGATATGAGAGATTTTCTACAGAAAGCCCCTTTTAAAAACCTTCAAAAACGAACGAAAATGACAAACAAAATTTTCCTTTGTTTTTCTTCCTAGCAATAATGACACTCACATGCATTCATGCATTTTGTCCTCTTGGGAAAATGGAATCCCCCAGAATTAGTATTCATGCTTGAAGATTTTACATCAAAACTGCGCTATATTAAGTAAGTAATTAATTTGTAGGGAGAAGACTTTCCCTAGGTGGATAGCACGTGCTAAAGCATTCTAATCATTGCTGTAAGGTAAACACCTTAGGGAAACTTGCTCATGATTTTTGCACGTTTTTCAAGGTTTCTCAAAGAAACTTTTTTGGAAACTCCCTTGTAAAATCTTAACAGAGCGGCCGATTTCCGCCAGGAAAAATTTGAAAAATTATTGAACATGTTTAGCTATTCAACTAGATATTGCAAAATGTCGGTGCTTATATATTCAGGGAGCAGTAGCCTGTCAAACGCCGGGCCTTTTTTACTTACCCGGTATGAATATATTTCACATTTGTTTTCAGCTTGAGAAAGCTCGCTTCTCATGAATAGATTCATTGCATCTCAATTTCAAACGAGCTGCACTCGTGAAATTTTTGAGTTCTTCCCAACCTTGACACGACATCTAATATCAGACAGAATCTAGAGTATATTATCCTTTATCCATTAGTTTTCTAATCGTTCGTGGTGTACAGTTAGTTGCATGTAGGTTAACGTTATATGTCTTTATGTTTTTGGCTATGGGGTAGTCATTGTTTTTCGCTCCCCCTGGTATCGTTCCCATAGTGTCGTATAGTAATTAGATAAGTATTGTAGATTGTAGAACTCATTGTAAACTTTTTAAATGAATGATATAAAAGAATAAATAGAATAGATTCATTCAGTGGAAATCAGAAATCCATAACAAACAATATCGTTAGCGTTTATGTTTGTTAGTGAGTGGTAGTTGCGTAATATACAGACAAGTATAACTATACAGCAAGGCTCAACCAAAGCAGAGATCTTCAGAAAACTTTATATGAGATATGCCAAAGTACAATTTTGTCATAAACTGACTTTGAAATCAGTCTTGACAGCTGATTCCCAAAAAAAGTGTGTTTTTAAATGTGTTTTTATTGGAATTTGATAGATTATGAAGACGAAATGCCGAGATTGAAGTTAGAAGATGAAGAAAAGAATAACAACCCACCAGACTCTGCCAGATCAACTTTACAAAGGTGTGTCTCGCTCGTTACCACCAAACCCATTTGGGTTTTAACATGAAGAATATTATGATTTGCAAGATAGACTTCGGGAAATTTTTTGAAAGGAAGCTAAATTTATGTTGCCGTCAAAACACGGCAGAACCTGAACCTGCCCTCATGGTTATCTTGAAAACAAATTGAATAGCTGCTGCAGTAACTTTAATTAGGCAGAATCTTGACAAAGAAACTTGCATCAAGAAAATTGGGAAATGATTGGTCGTTGCAAGTGGTAGATTTCATTCAGGTCAACCCTATCATTGAGCTGTTCAGTTGCTTTTTGTGCTTATGTAATGCTTTTCGTTTAAAGGAAGGAAGAAAGTGGCAACCAGATTTGTATGTACATTTTTGTTGCTCACCTACAGTTACCTACTAAGTCTATTTTGGGCTACCCACCTAGCAGTCTTCTTAAACTTGTAGCAATATAAGCATTTGTTTTATGATATGTTGAGTTTAAACCTAAAGCTGTTGGTTTATGAACATGGTTAATTTCATAAAGTAGCTTTTGAATTATATTCTACCTGTAACTTGCACGAACTACGCTGTATATTCTACTAATTCAGTGTAAAATAAATATTTTCGCAGGAAGTTTGGACAAACTTTTTGCCGTTCCCAGGAAGAACAATATTTTATTGGCCTCTCACCGAATTTTTCTAACCTAAAAATTGAAAAACATTTGAAAGAAGAATGAACATGAAAAAGAACAATTATTTTCCACCTCGCCACTTCAAGAGAGCTTTTAAAATAGGGCTATGGTGCATTGAAAACAGTCTGTCTCACACTACATGTAAGATGATATTTGCAATAACACAACATTACTCTTGCCGCGGATAATTTTACCTGACACCCAGTGTAATGCTGAATTTATTTTTCATTTTTCATGGAACTAAGTTCTCTACCGAGTGAGCCAGAAAAAAGTTCCCACTTTCGAAAATTCGTAGCACCACAAGTACTTCATGGATTTGAATGATTCAAATTCTAGTTAAAAGCCAAAAGATCAAAGAATGTTTGTGATTTTTCTCGTCTTCTTAGGAGCACTGTAAATATAGGTAAATTCAACTTTACAAAAATTTCATGTTTTCAAAATGACTGAAAAAGGGCCCATAACACTTGATCAAATCGTTAGGACTCTCCTCGCACAGAACAATACACACGGGCATTCACCTGTCTCAAGAGTAATAAGATGTAGATTCTCAAACAGATACTAAAGATTTTCAATCCCATGGCAATAAATCTGCAGACGATATCTCTCACCCATGAGAAATTGCCTTTTCTCTGCTGTTCTGAGCGAGGAGTCCTTTGTGTTTTGATCATGTATTTTAGGCCTTTTTCAGTCGTTTTGCGACCACAAAGTTTTTCTACATTTGAATTTACCAATCTTTCCGATGCTTGTAACAAGGCGAGAAAAATCGCAAAAATACTTCGATCTTTTGGCTGTCAAGATGCTATGAATTTTCAAAAGTGGGAACTTTTTTCTGGCTCACCCGGTACATTGTCAGGATTAATCATTCCTGTTGTCTGTGGTCAAAATTCTCATGTTTTGATCATCGCTTTATATTGTAGTGTGATTCGAGGCGTTGGCGAAGTTGACTTGAAGGATTCTGAAAAAGATATCAAATCACCTGCAATTACTGAAGAATTAGAAGCCCCTGAAACATCAAGCTTGCCATATCTGATTTTGGATGTTCGAGACAAAGATGCATTTGACCAGTGTCATATTATCGGAGGTATGTTTATTTATGGTCGAAAATGATATTTGTTCGGGAAGTGAATGTTTATACAGGGTATCCCAAAAAATTGTGCTCCGTTTGCCTAAAGATTGCGACAACACTCTAGACTCTCACCAAACTTTCATGTGATGTTAATCCTCAGATGCTCAAATAAAGTTTCCTGCCATCCCCGTAAAAATCCGTTGAAAAATGATGGAGCTATGACCTTCAGAAGACCCTATTTAACTGGTGACTGGAACCAGCGGTCGGCCATTTGGTCTTACTATTTTGCAGCGATAGATAGCTTCACTTGAGGCAAGAAATAGTTTCTGTGAGGCCAGAAATAGTTGAACTCTCTGATGATTATCGGACTTTTCACGAGAGCTATGACATTGGAGGCTTCTGTTTCATTTTGTCATTTCATCCATGAAGCTATTCATTGCTGCAAAAATAGTAAGACAAAATGGCCGACCCCTGGTTCCAGTCATCAGGCAAATTTGGTCTCCTGAAGGTCATAGCTCCATCATTTTCAACGGATTTTTAAGGGGATGGCAGCAGACTTTAATTGAATATCTGAAGAGCAACATCATGTAAAAGTTTGGTGAGAATATTTTGTCGTTTTGTTGCAATCATCAGGCAAACGGTGCACAATTTTTTGGGACACCCCTTGGTTAGTTGACGGAGCCCTTGTACACTGTACCACTGGTACAATATTGGATCCGTAACAAAAGTGCAAAACGAATCAGCCTCCTGTTTGCACTTTTCTTTTGTAACACTTTTGTTCCATCGACCGGGTGTCCTAGTAGAAAGTACTCCCGTGTGAAAAATCGCCAAAATTTGATTATCAAACCGATCATAAAATTGTCTTTTTGATCTCTTTTGTCAATTATCTAAATATATTTAAGGATGATAGAATTTTTGTTTTCTTTATCTAAAGGGTATGAAGTACCGTTTTGAAAAACCTCATTCGGAGCTATACTCTTTAACAAACGTCGTTAATCTTGCTTAGGAACTATTGCATTGATGTCTACACTAATAGTTTGCGTTTCTTTCCAACATTTGTGACTAAATTAGAAGCTNAATCAGCCTCCTGTTTGCACTTTTCTTTTGTAACACTTTTGTTCCATCGACCGGGTGTCCTAGTAGAAAGTACTCCCGTGTGAAAAATCGCCAAAATTTGATTATCAAACCGATCATAAAATTGTCTTTTTGATCTCTTTTGTCAATTATCTAAATATATTTAAGGATGATAGAATTTTTGTTTTCTTTATCTAAAGGGTATGAAGTACCGTTTTGAAAAACCTCATTCGGAGCTATACTCTTTAACAAACGTCGTTAATCTTGCTTAGGAACTATTGCATTGATGTCTACACTAATAGTTTGCGTTTCTTTCCAACATTTGTGACTAAATTAGAAGCTTATTTTACAAAAATGAATTAAAGGCAGTGTGTCCATGTATCAATAAATTGCATGCACGAACAGTTGAAACTGCTGACACGATGCTGACATGCATGTAACTGTTCGAGAATTTGATTGGTTTATGGCAGGCTGTTTTAAACTGATCACATGAAAATAAGAGCCTCGTTGTCGAAAGGAAAGGAAACCTATTCTGTCTGATAACAATCGCACAAAAGAAGAAAACAAGGACCATTGAAAATTCTAGAACATCATTTCAAAAGGTGAGATTGCTAAGTCCCTGCTGACGAATTCAAAAGAACTTGTCACAGCATGCCTTTATGTTCATCAATCTGTCTNCATGTAACTGTTCGAGAATTTGATTGGTTTATGGCAGGCTGTTTTAAACTGATCACATGAAAATAAGAGCCTCGTTGTCGAAAGGAAAGGAAACCTATTCTGTCTGATAACAATCGCACAAAAGAAGAAAACAAGGACCATTGAAAATTCTAGAACATCATTTCAAAAGGTGAGATTGCTAAGTCCCTGCTGACGAATTCAAAAGAACTTGTCACAGCATGCCTTTATGTTCATCAATCTGTCTGATAACAATCACACAAAAGAAGAAAACAAGGACCTTTGAAAATTCTAGAACACTATTTCAAAAGGCGAGATTGCTGAATCCCTGCTGACGAATTCCAAAGAACTTGAAACAATCGTTTGACTAACAAACAACGCTTTGCAAGAGAAGACTTTGCAAGAAACAACGCTCACATGAAAAAATGACGAAAGATCACATGTTTTCGAGATACCCCCCTCGAAGTCGTCTACTTACATGGACACAGTGCCTTTAATCTCGTAATCATCAGTGCTTTTTGTAGCATGCTTCAAAACCAGGTTGCCTTAAAAAAAGCTAAGTTTACTCATTTTGAGACCAATCACAAAATGAGCCACACCTGGGAAAATAATATGGTCTTCCGTCCAATTGCCAAAGAGAGAAATTGGAAGAAATTTTGGTGATTTTTCAAACGGGAGTACTTTTTTGAGACACCCGGTATTTATAGAATATTTTTTCTGGAGAGGCGTAAGTGCTTTTGATTCGCAACAACTTTGTCACACATCAAAACTGTACCAGTGCAGTGCAAACGTAATCTTTGACCATAAAAGAGAGTTTTTTGAAAAGTTTGGGGTTTTAGATACTAATGGCTGATACATGTTCAAATTCCTGAAGAAATTTTATTGTAAAATACTTTCATGTATAAATGTTGTCGTTTTGTTCAATCCTAGCCCAGAATTATCCATCTGCGATGCTATCAAGATCTGTCAATTACTTTACGAAAGATATTCTTGAATTTGTATCCTTTTCAGTTTTTCTCTACGTTTTGTTTATTTTTACAAATGATGAAATTTTGATCCGGCCAACGGAAAAATTGGTATGCATTTATGGAGATATAGAGCTGTTTGAGATAAACTATCTTATGAATTTATCTTAAAGCATTAATTGTATTTTAAGAAAAGTTTTTCCCCTGAAATTATAATTGCAGTTGATTTTTTGTTCGAGATACTTCTAAGTTCTTATTTAAC
>REGL01000022.1:382605-393614 GCA_004194395.1 Aurelia aurita complex sp. Pacific | reverse complement strand
TAAAAATCCGTTAAAAATCGATGGAGCTATGACTTCAGAAGCCCAAATTTGCCTGATAACTGAAACCAGCGGTCGGCCATTTTGTCTTACTATTTTGCAGCGATAAATAGCTTCATGTGAGGTAAGAAATAGTTTCTGTGAGGTAAGAAATAGTTGAAAACTCTCTAATGATTATCAGAATTTTCACGAGAGCTATGAAATTGGAGGCTGCAGTTTCATTTCATCCATGGAGCTATTTATCGCTGCAAAATAGCAAGACAAAATGGCTGACCGCTGGTTTCAGTCATCAGGCAAATTTGGTCTCCTGAAGGTCATAGCTCCTAATTTTCAACGGATTTTTACGGGGATGGTAGCAAACTTCAATTAAATATCTGAAGAGCAACATCATGCAAAATTTTGACGAGAATCTTTTGCCGTGTTGTCGCAATCTTCAGGCAAACAGGGCACAATTTTTTTGGGACACCCTGTATACACAAATCATATACCTGTATCTGTATTGTTATTTCCGTCTGCTTTTCCTTGCTGCTTCCTCAGCTCATCTTGATACAAATTTGCAACGGCCTAACGGCAGGCCTAATTTTGTTTCCTGTAACAGCGAGGCTGTCCTAGGAAGCAAAATTACACAAAATTACAACGCTGTTCCTTAGCTGAGAGTTCTAACTTTATTTTGAGAAAATATTCATAACTTATAACACATTACTTGATTTGATCCACTTCTCAACGATCGTAATGGTAAATCAAAGTTTTTCCTTAGCTCAGGCATTGCTTTCTAATGATAGGAAAACAGTTGAAATGTTAATTTGTTTCCCCATGAATGCTGGGCATCAAGCATTATTGTGAATAAGCCAGTTTTAGGTCGTTTTTGGCGTATAGAGAAATAGGACTTTTGGCTAGTTCCTAATGTAATAGGAGAAAAATCTTGAAAACTAAGTTAAAGCCTTGGCAAGATGATGGAATCGAAATTTTACAAATTAGTTGCATTGATTTTCCTGAACGATTTTAAAAGACAGTGGATACATTAGCCTCGCTCTATAAGGACCCTCACGTGGACGCTCATCTCATCTCATCTCATCTCGTTGAGTTGAATTGCTGCTGTTGTTGTAGCTGCACTGAGGGCCTTATTTCCCTAGAGCTGTAAAATGGGACAAAAATGTCAATCGGCGACAAGTTTTTGGCGCGCCGTCGTGTGGCGATCAGAATATGGCTTAGAGGAAGATAGTTTTTCCATTTATAGCTAGAATTAACATTCATCTAAGTTCTGACAGCAAGCTTTATGGTACAGCAGCTCTGGAAAACTGTTTTTGTGGCGTTTTAGGCTCGGTGGTTTTCGTAAAGAAAATATCAGAAGATTTAGGCTTAATAGTACCCTGGGTACCAGAGTCACAAAATTAGAAGGAAATTGAAAATAGGCAACTTTCTTTCCTACTTCATTTTCTTTACTTTTTTTGTTTTATTATTTTTTGGCTCTGGTACCCAGGGTAGCTTAATGGATCCTTTAGCTATATTCTGAAAAAGAATCCGAATCGAACATTATCTTGATACATTTTCGAATGTGCACAATAGTGATAGAAGCTCTAACGCCACCCATTCGAACCTTAGAGCAGCTAAAAGGCCTAAATGGCTTATTGTATAGGCCAAATACAAGCTAACCCGTTTCTGCAAGCGTTGGAAAATGAGCCGTAGTTGTAGCGCTACGAATTCAGGCAAAAAGCGAAACTAAGTAATTGAGTGTATGGACATAGTTTCTGTCTCTCGCGCTATCTTATCATTAAACCCTACGCAAAGGCACTTCCAAATGTAACTATACCTGCGCCTATTTCAGACGTCTGGTGAGGAGGCTCTTCATAAATTACAATTTCCATAAGCTTGTTTGCCAATTTGCAACGTGTCTGGGATCACCAGTCATGCAATATCCTTGAAAACCTTGCAAAATCCATGACCCCACTAGGAGTAAATTTGTACAGGCGTTACTAATATTGAATTTTTTTGCAAATGTTTGATTTTTTGGAAATGTATAAAAAGGGAGGGTAAAATGAGTTGTTACATTCTTGGAGAGAGTTGAGTTCTGTGAAGACACAAATATCAAGATGAAGCTTTTAGTTTTGCTTTTAGCAGTTGCTTTTCAGCAAGTTTACTCGCAAGGTAATAATTTTCTTCGTGTCATGTTTCCTTCATGTGGAGGTTACTGACCTACACGTTTTTTATAAGAAACTTGGATCAGCACTTTGTACTAAAAGTTTCTTAATTTTGCATGAAAATTTCGGTGTTTTAGTAGTAAAGTTTCTTAATTAGTTTCTTATTTTTTGGGTTTAAAATTGCGGTATTGTTCGAAGTTGAGCCTTCTTATCGACAAAGGGCTTGCATTTTGCATTGATATTGTCACCACGAATAAGCCATGCACATTAAAGGCAAAAATTTACCAAATTTTGCAGTTAAAAGTAAAAAAAGATGAAGGTACCTTTGTAAGAGAGACGTAAAATAAGAGAGACATACAGAAATATAATTGTAGAGCTTCTTAACTGTTCTTGGGCGCAGTACCAAAGTTTCTTAAATGTTTGACCATCGTAGTACTAGTTTCTTATAAACCAGCTACTTATAATAAAATAACGTGTAGTTGTTGCAGCATCAATAGTTTCCTTTACGTAAGCGTTCCATAGACCTTTTAGCTATTCTAAAAAAGAATCTGAATCGAACGATATTTTCATGCATTTTGTAGAATTTTCGAACATGCACAATAGTGCTAGAAGGTCCAACGCCACTCAATCGAACCTTAACTATAATGTTACCGCTGGACTGACCAGAAACGCGCAATGTTTTTCAAAATTACAGTATATTCTATATTTCAACTCATTTGAGGAAGTAACGCTTCAAACTTCTAAATCGTGACCAGAGAAGAGTGAAAGACTTGTGCTTGATAGCATATTGTGGAAATTTATGAACCAAGGTTTTCTTGGCAATTATTTCATAATTTCTCAAAACGTTTAGAAATTACGATGGTTTTAAGTTCTTTTCAAATATTTCCTTGAATTCTTAAAAAAGAAGAAAAACATTCTAATTCTGAAAAATATTGAAGATTTCACAAGCGTGCAACGGTAGAGTTATAGCGAAAGAGCTAGAGCTTAATTGAAGGAATTCAGTTCAAAGAAATAGGCCTTAGCATTTTACACCGACATGTCAATAGACCTTTTAGACTTTTAGCTATTCTGAAAATAATCAGAATCGAACGATATTTTGCTGCATTTTGTAGCATTTTCGGATGTGCACAATAGTGACAGAAGCTCTATAGCCTTTGGACAGGCCAACAAATTCCTGCCTGTCCACAGACTAGAAGCTCTAACGCCACTCGATCGAACCTCGCGTATTAAAGTGTATATAGATAACGCTCGATCCAGGCTCTTTTCAGTAGAATAGCTTTTCTCAGTTTTAGCTGTTCTCAGTTTTTATTTTGTCAATTTTTCAGGATGCGCCGATCGCTACTCACAATGTCCTAGATGGAAAGGTTTGTGCACAAATGCTTCTTACAGGAGGTTCATGGAAACTTACTGCAAACAGACATGTGGACTTTGTGGGACGCCACCTCAGCCCCCAACAGCAGGACCACCCCAACCACCATCAGGTAAATTCGTTAAATCATTTTCTCCATCCGTGGGTAGTAAGACACTGCAGTCATGATTCAGCTTATATGTTTCTGCGGATAAAATGTGTACCCTTCTGCGGAGGAGGCTTCGAAAGATCTAGAGGAAGAAAGGGAAACTTTTCTTGATTTGTACGTTTTCGTGCTGAAATTAACTCAAAATATTACATATCAGCAGGAAAAGTGTAAACGGCAAGCTGATCTTTCAAACTTTTGTTCTGGATCCAAAGTTACACCGTGAAAATGGGGTCTTACATTTTTATGTCTAGTGAAGAGTTCCTTCCAATAAACTGTATGCACGTTTCTTAATCATTAGGCCAATGCGGCAGCCCACAAGTCCAAGCTGGTCGCGTCATCGCAGGGGATGATGCAAAGAGAGGCGCATGGCCATGGCAAATCCTTATGTTGTACAGGGGAAGAACAATGTGTGGAGGAACTCTAGTGGCACCAAACTGGGTTGTTACTGCTGCTCATTGTATTGATGGTAAAGAGAGCCAAGCTAGATCTTTCACAGTCAGGTATGTACTGCACGCGATCTGTGCTTTCCTCACAAGGCATTATGGCGCAGCGGTGTAATCCTCTGACTTTGCAGCCCGGGGGGGTACTTGACTTAAATTTGTACGGGGGTGTGCCCACGAAAAAATTTTTTTTTACCCTGCTCCAGAATTTTTCGCTCAAAATGATGACCTGTTCTAGAAAAAATTGGTGAAAAGGATACTCAAAAACATGAAATTTGACCGAAAAACGACCTGATCTAGCAGAATATTCCCCTTTGACATGTTTTGACAACCTGCTCTAGAAAATTTGCCTCATTTTGATACCCTGTGCTAGAAAAAATTGGTGAAAACGATACCCTTAAAAACGGCACATCCCCGTCGGACAAATCTACTAAGTACCCCCCCCCCCCGGGCTTTGCAGCCAGAACTGTCAGGCGGACAGGGTTCGATACCCGGTAGAGCCGCACCACTTGAGTGTCATGACAAGGGGTCGTGGACTCGATTAGGTCTTCTCTACTTCTGTGATCCCAGCGCTTGGCGCTAAAAAACGCAACTTCACCTTCATTTCATCTTCACAGCCTTGTGCATGCTTTACAATCATCGTAAAATCATGCCATAAAAGGGTGTGCAGGTGTGCATCACATTTTAGGTGACCGATTCACTCTAAAGATGACGTCTTGTCAATAGATTTCGTAGGTATTTGATGACTCTGACCAATTTTAAAGGGTTTTTGTCAAAATATGGACCTCAGTTTATGAAAGTTTCTCCTGCAAAACACACCCATATTTGAGATACGATTGGCACAAGCCTGTAACTGGATACTGAAAAGTTTTCTTTCCTGTATGTTGTCAAATTTTTCGTTGGGAGTAGAGTAGAGTAATTCTCCAAGGCATATGTTCTAAATCCTTAAAAAGGTTGGTGTAAAATCTAATGTGGAGCCTATGCTAGTAAACGTACACTTAAAATAAACTGCAACGGAACCTTTGACAAAAACAGTCACGTTTTGAAAGAAATCCAGTCCTACGACCAATTGTCTGTCATGGAAGCTCCGAGCAAATGCTGCTTATCTTCTCAGGCTATGGGAATACCTTAATCCATAATATCAACAAAACAGAAATGTAAGGACGTGCAGGCTGACGCTTTTGAGAAGACTGCAGATTTTCTTCTACCTGCAATTTAAGGGTAAATTCGTCCAAATAGATTCCTAAGAAGCTGAAAAAAGAGAAATGCATTTTAAACGGAGTGTCCAAGTCAAACCCAGGGCCTGCTTTGTTGGGTCTAAAACAGTTCTTGTATTGGAGTAAACTATCTTTGGGTCTGTGCTTATTTGCGCACTTTAATTTTCGGTCTGAAGGGAGATAAGTTAGGGTCTACCAGAAGAATGCTTTAATATTTTGGATACGTGTAAAATTTAACCATCCTGGTATGGCTCTGTGTGAATTTTTCTGGGTCTACGTTCTTTTGGGGTCTGACTTAACCATCTTTATAGTCTTTGTTAAACCTTGGCCAGGATTTGAACCACGACCTTCCACTTATAAATCGAGCACCCTACCACTGTGCGACGCTTGTGGCTGAGAATAAAGCGGACATGGTACAATTCAAACTGTCTGAAAATCAAATTTGGTCTCAGTGGAAACTGCAGATCCACAGTGCGGTAATTGAACTGATAGAACACTTCAACCAAAGTAAAACTTTCCCATCAGTTCAACTACAAACCGCAGAGCATAGGTTCCAAATCTCTAACTCGGCGTAAAAAGGTGGATGTAAGTTCAATGACCTATTTCGTTCTGATTGAATGGCTTGAAAGAAACTTTACATACTTCTCTATAATTCTACCGTTGGAATTTCAAAAGTTTTAAATATTTTTCAAAATTACAGTGTATCTTACATTTCAACACATTTGAAGATGTGACGTCATCAAATTTCTAAATCATTAACCAGACGAGTGACAGACTTTTGCTCGATGCCATATTGTAGGCATTCATAAACTATGGTTTTCTTCGAAATTATTTCATGTTGCGTCAAACGGTTTAGAAATTACAATGGTTTTAAGTTTTTAAAAAAAATTTTCTTAAATTCTTGAAAAAGAAGAAAACACTCCAATTCTGAAACTATTGAAGATTTCAGAAAATTCAAACGGTAGAATTATAGATAAAAAGCTAAACTTTCTTTGAAGTCATTTAGTTCAAATAAATAGGTCATTGAATTTTATACCAGCCTTTTCAAAGATTTGGAGCCAATGCTAAACCGCAGTGTGGATCCATTGTTTCTGTTTGGGCCAAACTTGATTTTCAGACAGTCTATGATTTCTGCGTGCCCGCAAAGGACTCTGGGTGACCATGGCACTTTAATAACAGACTCATATTTTTCCTTTAAATAGAGTTGGAGAGCATAACTCCCGATCAAACGAAGGCAGCGAGGACAACATCGTTGTGGAGAGAATCTTCAAGCATCCATCATACGACAGACGTGTTATCAACAATGACATTGCCCTATTGAAACTCAGCCGATCTGCAAGATACAGCAAATATGTTAGCCCTGCATGCTTGCCACAACAAGGAGCTTCTGTCCCTGTTGGAGCTAACTGTTACATCACAGGTAAACCTGGACTTCTTAAATAATTGCTTATATTTTCAAAGCATTAATATTCAAAGAGTCCGGGGGGTTGGGGTACTTAGTATATTTGTCTGACGGGGATGTGCCGTTTTTAAGGGTATCGTTTTCACCAATTTTTACTAGCACAAGGTATCAAAATAAGGCAACTTCTCTAGAGCAGGTTGTCAAAACATGTCAAAAGGGGTTTTTGTTAGATCGGGTCGTTTTTCCGTCAAATTTTCATGTTTTGGAGTATACTTTTCACCAATTTTTTCTAGAATGGATTATCATTTTGAGCGAAAAACTCTGGAGCAGGGTAAAAAAATTTTTCGTGGGCATACCCCCGTACAAATTGAAGTCAAGTACCCCCCCCCCGGGTTAAAGGGCCATTGTCACCCAGGGTCCTTTGCAGGCCTGCTGCAATTTCAGATTTGGCCTTAGCGGAAATTATGGACCCACGATGCAGTATGTGAACTGACAGAACAGTCTATCCAAAGCAAAACCGTTTAACAGTTCAACAAAATAGCAGTTCAACTACACGGTCTCCACTTAGGCCAAATTCTAAGACTGATCCTGCAAGAGAAACAACGAATTAATCTGAAACCTTAGAAGGAGAGAAAAAAGGTTAATAGCTGCAATAAAGAGCAATGATGTATAAGAAACAGTAAGTTAACAGCTGCAATAAAGAGCAACGATGTATATAAAACAGTAAGTTAAATAGCTGCTGTAAGGAGAAACAGTAAGTTTCTGCAACAGTAAGTAAGCTGCAATAAAGAGCAACGATGTATAAGAAACAGCAGGTTAAATAGCTGCAATAATGGCCTAAAAAATGGCTAAGCGTTGTAAATCTTATTCGTTTTGATCGCTCTGTTATGGTATATAAGATTGTAAACAAGCTATGCACAGAGAGCCTTTGGAATATGTTCCAACAGAGATGCTCTATATCAAATTATAATACGAGGAATGATAAGATCTCCATATTCCCAGGCTAAACCTTGAACTTACAAAGAAAGGATTTCGTTACTCTGGCATTAAGGCTTGGAATGATATTCCAATTATATATATAATAAGGAGAAACAGTAAGTTAATAGCTTCAATAAATGGCAACGATGAATCAACTTCCTTTATAAACTTTCTTTCAAGGTTGGGGCAAGATCAAACATCCTGGAAACATGCACTACATTCTCCAACAAGGAAGACTTCCAGTCGTTTCTAAACAGACATGTGCTGCTTTGAACACAAGAATATCTCGTATCCCAGTATGTATAACTTCATATGAATATTGAAGCAATTTTTGAGCTATGCAGCTTTTAGGTTTGTGCACACTGGAGTACAAAAGCATTGGAAATGCATCAAAGATGGCTCCTTCTTGTAGTATTTTTTTGATATTAGCATTTTTAGCATAGATATTAGCAATTTTGTTGTTGTATACATTTCTACCTAGCATCCGAAGATAGTTCTGTCCGTCAAGAAATATTCTCCAAGTTCAACGTACTACAATTCATTGCGTATCAGAAAGGAAAGGCTAATTTGAATGTTAAAGTTTATCTCACAAAAATTCGGTCAAATCGTTCTGGAGTTATTGGTTTTCCAGTCAAGAGGCTGTTTATGCTTGTTATCAAAGTTCATAAACTGAATATTAGAAAAGATTTGATCAACAATCCCACTCTTACATCCAGCGTGTTCAAAAACAGCTCTATAACAAAATTGCTGATAACTCAACAGCGAAATCAGCTATTTTAGTGAAATAAATTTCAACATTTAAGTTAGCTTTTTCACTATAAAACGGCATTTAGTACGATTCAATTAGTGGACTATTCGTAATCATATAGTTTTTCTAAGGCCGATCCTTTTTTGGACTCACTCGGCATCTCACCAACAGCATTAGTAGCTGCAACTAAAAATCTTTTCCTCCGTGGAAGTAAAGCCCGTCATTTTCTTCATTCTCAGATCACAGACAAGATGGTATGCGCAGGATCTGGCGGCTCATCCAGAACTGGTGGTTGCCATGGTGACAGTGGTGGCCCATTTGTGTGCCAGAGTGGTGGAAAATGGTTCCTCCAAGGTGCCGTCAGTTGGGGATCTGGCACATGTCAGTCAAGCAAGAGTTACACCGTTTTCGCAAGAGTCGCTCAATTCCGTAGCTGGATCGACCAGACAATGCGTTATTAAAGGCAACAGAACTGCAGTAATGGACTATTATTGGAATAAAGTAATATAGGAACAAGTTGTAACGATTNAGATCACAGACAAGATGGTATGCGCAGGATCTGGCGGCTCATCCAGAACTGGTGGTTGCCATGGTGACAGTGGTGGCCCATTTGTGTGCCAGAGTGGTGGAAAATGGTTCCTCCAAGGTGCCGTCAGTTGGGGATCTGGCACATGTCAGTCAAGCAAGAGTTACACCGTTTTCGCAAGAGTCGCTCAATTCCGTAGCTGGATCGACCAGACAATGCGTTATTAAAGGCAACAGAACTGCAGTAATGGACTATTATTGGAATAAAGTAATATAGGAACAAGTTGTAACGATTCAGCTATTAGTTTCATTTTGAAATAGCAAAATTGCATTGTTTTAATGCTTCCCGATCTCTCATTGCCAGCATAAGAGAAGATGAAAAGACTCTCTCGTAAACCGCTTAGTTATTCTAAAAGAGAGCCTGGATCGAGTGATACTTTTATGCGTCATCATACGAAACGTTCGATTGGGTAGCGTTTGAGCTTCAATCGTTTTTGTGCATATCCGAAAATTTTGCAAAATGTATGAAATATCGTTCGATCCAGATTCGTTCTTAGAATAGCTAAAAGGTCTATCATCACCATATGAAACTTGAAAAAGCTCTCTCATAGACCTTTTCACTTCTAGAAAAGAGGTTTGGATCGAGCGTGCAAATCTGTAGATTTTGTGAAGGAAAACAAAAGCATGATCCCCGTTCTCAGTAAAAAACACTGCTAGCTGTGGCAAGGATCTCAACACTTTTCAGAGAGTTACTCAATGATAAATTCGCTCAAATTGGTTGAGTTTATACACTGGCATGTTTTATTTGCCTTCCGGCCTTGTTTCTCATTATTTTCATTCGTCGTTAGCTGATTTTGTTGTGCAACCGCTTTAAAACAAGGTGCAAACATGCAAGGGCTTCGTTTTGCGACTATGCAAATCTAAGTTTGTGTTTTCGACCGTTCTCATTCAAATAAAAGGAAAGTCAGCTAAAAATGAAGGAAAATAACGAGAAACAAAGCAAAACGTCAAGACCAAGAACGCTTGCCTGTGTGTAAACTAAACCATTGCTAACTCACTTTGCGCAAAGTAGTTGATAACAAACTCTCTGAAAAGTGTTGCAATCGGAAGCACAGGAGGGCCAGAGTATTGTGCTGATGGGGCCTTCCTACGTTCTAACGCATGATGCATCAAGATGTTATCTTACAAAATTTATCACGGAAATCTGAATCAACCCCCGTTAATTTGCTACGTAGCGTATCTCGCACTTACAGAAACTACGCAAAGTAACAAATTAACGGCGGTTGATTCAGTCGAAATGGCTGTCATATGAAACATAGGCAAGAGAACTTCATATGTAAGTCTTTTAACTTCAACAAGAGATTCTAAGGTAAGATAGATCGTGATACATCATGCGTTAGAATATATGAAGGCCCCCTCACCACAATTGTCTGGGCCTCCTGTGTCCGAAGCAACTTCTTCTCACAGCTAGCAATGTTTTTGCTGAGAACGGAGGTCACGCTTTTGTTTTACTTTACAAAATTTACCAGATTTGGACGCTCGATCCAAGCCTCTTTTGTAACGGGTAAAAGGTCTATTCATTTATAATTTCATGGGCAATAATGCACCGTTGATGTGGCCTATATTATGATCAAAATTGTATTTTTACTCACTGTGTTGTTTCTCTTCCACAAGATTGCAAGTACAGCGCTTGATATTGTTGCTACTCCTTCGTTCTTCACTCGTCACAACAAGGAATCAAATGCCGCCAATATTCAAGTACAGTTGCAACGGTCGGAGCTCCTACGCAGCGATATATCTCATTTCAAACTTCCCTTTAAATAGTGTCGTAATTTAAATGGAAGTTTGAACTGAGACGTATCGCTGCGAAGGAGCTCCAACCGTTGCAACTGTATTTGAATATTGGCGGCATTTGATTCCTTGTTGTGACAAGAGAAGAACGAAGGAGTGGCAACATTATCAAGCGCTGTACTTATGCAATCTTGTGGAAGAGAAACAACACAGTGAGTAACAATACAATTTTGATCATAACATAGGCCACATCAAC
>REGL01000022.1:312102-345665 GCA_004194395.1 Aurelia aurita complex sp. Pacific | reverse complement strand
GGGGATGCAACTCGTATATTAGGTTAGCTATATTGTGTGCCTACTTGGGTTGTGTTGTGTTGGGTTGTGTTGGGTTGTGTGCCTAATTAGTTTGCAATATTTTACCTAGGTTTTGGGACTTGGTGGCGTGGTAGCTCTAAATTAGCTGGGGGGGGGGCACAACCTGTTTTTGGCGCCCCCTAGAAAACTGTGACTCTTGTCTCGTACACAATGCGTCAAGGCTTTTAAGACTGGTTCCTTCTTTAGAAAATGCTTTTAAACTAAAGATGATGATTCTTCTGCACTCTTGTCGGAACAAAAAACGTACCATTTGGTGATGGGAGCAAATCTCTGTGCGAGTGGAGCGAGTGAAAATTTTTTGAGATCATGCCCTTCTTATTGTTAGAAAACGTCCCTTGTGGAAAGAATACCTCTCGTGGCCACAACACTGACTTTTCTACATAGGATTGGTTCACACTTTAGTAAAAACACCTTGGAATTGGGATAGCACAATCTCTAGACACTTTATAAACGCGTTTGTAGTGAGTTATCGATTCCACATCGAATAAAAACATTTTTGATTCCATCTAAACATCTTCAAAAGGCGCCTTCAAAATCAAAAATTGAGGCAAAATATTTCCCACACTTTTTCTGTCACATTTATACATTCTAGCTCATATTAGTGTGAAGCAAGCTTCCAGGCATTTGGCGCCCCCTAAACCTTGGGCGCCCCCTTGTTCTCACATCGCTGGGGGGGGGCATGTGGCCCCCCCCCGGCCACCACGCCACTGTGGGTCATGTTTTGTCATTTTTGCCAAGCCTATTGAGCAAGTCTTACGTAGGTTATTCTTGTCACAATCTTTGTGAACGGGGGGCGGGGGGGGGGGGAGGGGGTACTTAGTATATTCATCTGATGAGGATGTGCTGTTTTCAGGGAATCATTTTCACCTATTTTCTCTCGCACTGGGTGTCGAATGAAGGCAATTTGTCAAGATTCGTTTGGAGTATACTTTCACCAATTTTTTCTAGAGTGGGCTATCATCTGGGGACTGATGATAACCTGATGGGATTATCAGCAAGTATCAAAGAAATTCTGATAATCTCAGTTTATCAGTTTCAAACTTAGTTTAATCTAGTTTATCAGCAGTAGTAGTGATAAACTAAGACTATCAGGTTTTTTGTGATTTTCACGAGATACAGATCGTTGGATCTGCGCAAAGCCAAGAAATGTTCTGTTGTTTTTGTGCCTACTCGTACTGCCTAGAAGAATATCTGTTGTGATGTGCTGTCTCTGGCTTAGGCCCAACGAATGACCCATACCTGGATCTGAGCTGAAATTTGCTTCTTTGTTCTCTTCCCTTTCTCCATGTCTTTGCTTTGGGCTCTAATCTTTGCTTTGGGCTCTCTTGATTCCTGTTCTCTTTATCCATGCCTTTGAAACTCGTGGGCCTATACCGCCATCTTGAATGTTTGTCAGCTGCGGACAGCTGAGACAATTTTCGCGCCAAATGTGCAGGGGATTGGGAATAGACTTATCAACAGAGTCCCTTGTTTCCCTGCGAGTTGTTGCAGTTGCTCACTCTCCATAGCAACAGAACAGGAAGCTTGTTCAAAAAGATCAGCAAATGAAAATGGCGGCCGCATCAAAACTTCTCTCAAGCTCTTGAAGTTGAGAAAATTGCTCTTAGAAGTCAACGAAAATGAAAGTAAGAGATTTAAGTATCGCAAAGAAATATCGAGATACTGTAAAAAGATGGGGGCAACCAGATATCACACGGAAAAGGATAATAATCGCACCCTTGATGTCAGAAGCCCCAGAGAGAGATGTTGACCTTCAGCCTGCATCGCCTCAAAATAATGGAGATGATGATTCGCAACGGGCTTCTCAATATGCTCAAGACATTGATACGTTGTTCAAACAAATCAAAATCGAAGGTATAAGCTATCATAACATAGGGCATCAATAAATTATTGTTTTTGATTTATCAATCTATCTATGGCTATGCATGCTATGCACGCACAGCACACCGGACTCGCAAATTTCTCACATTGTATGTATGTATGTATGTTTAAATTTGCCACGTAAAATAAAACAATTTACAAGAAATAAATAGAATTTACAAGTTTTAAAAAGCTAAAGAATAGATAAAATACGATGACAATGTTCATTAAATAAAAACGTCAAAAACACCCCTAATTGTAGTGGCAGGGATAGCATTAAAAGGTCATATTGACCTTATTTCCATAATGGTCCCCTAAGAGGTGGTTGCAAAAGAAAAATAATAAAAGTAAACAACAGATGTTAAAGTGATTTTGGATGGAGCATAATTTAGTAGGGCTGAGTCATATATATGGGAGAGGAGGCGTGTTTCAATAAAACACATATACGTTGNATTTACAAGAAATAAATAGAATTTAAAAGTTTTAAAAAGCTAAAGAATAGATAAAATACGATGACAATGTTCATTAAATAAAAACGTCAAAAACACCCCTAATTGTAGTGGCAGGGATAGCATTAAAAGGTCATATTGACCTTATTTCCATAATGGTCCCCTAAGAGGTGGTTGCAAAAGAAAAATAATAAAAGTAAACAACAGATGTTAAAGTGATTTTAGATGGAGCATAATTTAGTAGGGCTGAGTCATATATATGGGAGAGGAGGCGTGTTTCAATAAAACACATATACGTTGTTTTCTTCTCTCTGTATCTTTTGGGAAAAATTTTCCTTTATCTTGTATTTGAACGAGTTTATAAAATGTTGTGCCCAACATTGAGTTCGCACCAACAACTATTCTACTAGTATTCACCAAGACATAGTGACTGACCACTGAAGTTTGTGCACCACACATTTTGCTCTGCACCAGGTATCTGTCTTGGGCACAACAACACCTTCTGTTAAAAAAGAACTCTTTTTGAAGCACAGTTATATACTTTTATTTGTGTATTTTCTTTTTTATTTCCATAACAGACAAACAATTAAAACAATTTACCAAGCGATTAAAAAGTGCAGATGCATTTAAAGTTATCCACAAAATTTTTGTAAGTAAGTAGTGCAGGGGATCTCTTTCCAGCATTTCAAAATTTTCCAATCTAGGATTAGCCTTGGGTATAAGCAGGAACTTTGCTGGTTTATGGAAATATATATCTGTCATTGCTGGGCAGCTTTCTCGTGAATTTTGTGGCCAAATGATTGATTGAAAAAAATCCAATTTTTAATTGGTTAGAAACTGGTCATGATAAATTGCATATATTCTATTTCCTTTGGCTTGAGAAATGTTAAAAGCTATAAGATTGTCTAGGTATTATAGGCCTTTTCTCTCCCTTCCTGAACACAGTGACATATTTTGCATTTGAAAGGCCCTGGACAGAAAGGAACTTCTGTCTTTGACAACGATAGTCCATCACAAATATCCCAGTTTTCCTTGGGCCTGTCCACCACCAAATTGTCTGTGACAGCATTCAATTTTATTCAAAATTGCAATATGATCCTTTGTGTCATCAAAAATTAAATTAAATTTTCATAGGTGAGGAAGAGAATGAAAATAAAATTCAAACTCTGTCACAAGACTACTTAGAATACAAAATTTGGATGGAAAAAGAAAGGAATGTGAGGAAAGACTTGAATTCCATTGGTTTAAACACAAACTGGCTTTTGAGCAAGGATGAACGAACAGCATTGGAAGAGAGAGTTTTACAAAGGCTGTTGCCTAAGGAAGAAAAATCGTTTTACGAAGAAGATGGTTTACAGGTAGATAAGCAATTTGATTACCCTGCTCTTGAGGGACTTGCAATCTTGGTAAATCAAAAGGAACCCTCCAGTGACTCAAAGAGTTAATTTGACTGATATGCCACAGACAGAAATGCCCTAACAATTCCACAGCAATATCAAACTCTGGCACCAAATGAGTTATGAAATATATTGTAAACTGTACCTTTATAAGCATACGAGCTGGTGTGGCCAGGGAGGAGCCCCCTGATGTTGGATAAATTATCTAAAATCAGCCCCAATCAGACAAAAATCTGCCCTCAGTTGGGCAAACATGTTTGGTAGACAATAATTGGTCAGGCAGCCCCCTCCCCTCCAGATTTTTTCTTCCCGTACGCTGATGTGTACATTGCAGTACTAAGTTTTGTACATATGATTGATCTGTTGTTTGCACAGCCTGTAAATAGAATCTGGCTTTATTAAGAAGGGGCTCGATTTTGCCACTTTCGTATAAAGAATGGATAAGACCATCTTTGAAAATTAGCGCATAAGAACAGATATACACTTTTGAAAAATTATCATAAGGAACGGGTATGCCCCCAACAAAAAATCAGCTCCAAATGCCCCTCCCTCCCCGAAGATTAATATGGCCATCAAATGAGCCAATTTGTAGTATTCAGTTTGCATTTTGTATCTTAAATAGCTACCTGAATTTTCATTCTTCTACAGGAAGAAGAGACTCACACAAGCCTCACACCCCTACCATTATCGAAAGCACAAGAGCGTTTATTGCCATTGTTGCAACAACCTATGCCTGCAGCACTATCAATCATATCTGAATACTGCCGTAAGAATAAGCTAAGATTAGTTGATCTCTATGCCCAAATTGATAAAGATAAAGACTGGCGTCTGTCAAGGGCAGAATTGCGCAAACTTGTGAGACAAAATGGAATTCCTTTAACTGATGCTCAACTGGAAGAAATGATAATAGCACTTGATATGAACGATAATGATCAGCTGGAATATAGAGAGCTTGCACAAGGTGTGGAGGCATTTAGAATTGATTCTAGGTATGTATGATTGATCTAGTGATCTTTTGATGTGTTGATTGATTCAGCACAGGAAGGGAACAGCCTTCTAGAGGGCTTCTAGACATCATAACACTAAGCTCATAGCTACTGTAGTGTAGTGTACGTTACTGTACGTGCTGCGCCAAAAGAACAATCCATTTGTGACAGGCCACGATAAATCGTAAAATTACTCTTGTTGCGATTGGTGCAATTGTACAAAAACATATATAAATAAAGTAAAATAACTTCGATATGAATTGAATAAAGCACGACGTTTCAAGCATATAGCTCGTTATCAAGCCAACAAAGTGCTTATATTTTACTTTGTTTACTTGTTTATTGCAATAAATCGTACATAGGACCGATTTTGAAGATATGACTTGGTCTTTAGCGAAAAGCCAGAATTAGATCATAAGATTTTTGGCAATTTGTTGTCTTCTATTGCTTGAGCTATAAGCAAGTTTCTTAAAGAATTTCGTTCTAGCAAATACTGAAAAGATAAATCGATTAGACATGCCTTGCGTTCCTATGGGAATCAAAACAATGATGATCGTATTGTTTAAGATTTTTACATTGTTTCATTTGAAACACATTAGATCCAGCTGGCTGAATTTGAAAGAAATCTTGATTGTTTTGATTTGATTGCCAAAGGAACGCAAGGATGATCTGCTGCACGAGCGTTGCTTTGCAGATGTGAGTCGGACATGCTTTGGCACGTGTTTTACTCTTTAGAAGGATGAAAATTTCATCCCAAGGAGCATAGAAAGATTATTCCGGGCTTAGGGTAGAAATGTTAGGAAAATTTGATCGTGACTTGAGGCCTTTGAAGCTTTTTTGCAGGGTCTTTCTTGGGAGGATCCTGCATAATTTCAGAATTGAATGCCCAATTCAATCAGATTGATTTTAAAATCTATTGGAACATATCCACCGTTAAATAATATATAATGTACCGTTGAAGAGGGCTTAACCATGCAAAGAAAACAGGCATCGATAGACCTTTTAGCTATTCTACAAAAGAGCCTGGATCGAGCGTTATTTTTATACACGAGGTTCGATAGAGTGGCGTTAGGGCTTCTATCAATATTGTGCATATTCGAAAATTCTACAAAGTGCACTTTGTAGAATTTTCGAATTTGCACAATAGTGATAGAAGCTGGTCTTTTGCGCTTTTTATTCTTTATTTCAGTGCTGACTAGTTTCGCCCACTAAGGCATCTTTTAAGCCCGTTAAATAATACATTTACCAATATTGCTGTCTCGTTATCAAGGCAACACTGGCTTTTAAACGGGCACTGTTTCTTTCTCTCATTCGGTATTACAATATTCACAGGTGGCAAAAAGTAAAAGAACTAATGGAAGTGTTAGCAGCACACAAAAGTGCAAATGAAGTGAAATCACCAACGAAGGACAAAACAGCGAGAGATTACATTCACAATTTAAGAACAGAATCTGCGAGGGTGGCGGATGAAGATTCTGACTATGAAGGTGATTCGTTCTTGACCCTACTGCAGCTTCCAGAGATGGACCAAAATGACTACAGTGATTCAGTGGCGTCAAAGGTACAGTATGCAGCATAGGTTCCAAATCTTTAAAAAGGCTGGTGTAGAATTGAGTGACCTATTTCTTTGAACTGAATGATTTCAAAGAAACTTTAGCTATTTCTCTATAATTCTACCGTTGGAATTTTCTGAAATCTTCAATAATTTCAGAATTACAATGTTTTTCTTATTTTTCAAGAATTCAAGAGAAATTTTCAAAAAAACTTGAACCCATCATAATGTCTAAACTGTTTGACGTAACATGAAATAATTTCGAAGAACACCATAGTTTATGAATCCCTACAATATGATATCAAGCAAAAGTCTGTCACTCATCTGGTTTATGATTTAGAAATTTGATGACGTCACGTCCTCACATGCGTTGAAACGTAAGATACGCTGTAATTTCAAAAAATATTCAAAATTTCTGGAAAGTCCAATGGTAGAATTATAGATAAGTATCTGAAGTTCCTGTCAAGCCATTCAAACAGAAGAAATGGGTAATTGAATTTTACACCCACCTTTTTACGCCGAGAAAAAGATTTGGAACCTATGCTTCAGTATGCGGAAATTATGCGGAAGGTACAGCCTAGAAATCGACGATAGCCTTGATAAAATTTGAACAATATTAGATCTTGTGTTACTCTGTTTTCCAGAAGTCACCCCCCAGTCACCCATTGGGAAGTTTCTTTATTTTTCATTAATTTCAGTTCCTAATTTTGATATGCTTCAGAACTAAAGCTCTGGTTTGCAAGTGCACGCAAATTTGAGCTTTCAAGATTGATATTTCTGCTCTCAAAGCACCAATACCAAGAAACGAGGTATCTATGTTCAAGTTAGCTGTTGAGGAACATTTTGAGAGTGATTAGCCATTGATTAAAGCTAAATTCACATCGATGGAGTCAACCAAATCTGTATACATTTTTTGAACACCCGGTATCTAGAGGATCGTTCGATATATTTTGAACTGCATCGTGTAACGCTTTTTAATTACCAATCCAGGCTCGTGAAATACGCTTGAAGAAACATCAAGACAGGAAAAAACGCGCAAAACAAAAGCAGAAGCCAATGAAAAGTGTAACCTTCTTGCCATCAACAATCAAAGGCATAACTGGCGAGAGGAAAGACAGATATGCTGAAAGAACTGTAAATCATGTCAATGACTCTTTAGACCTGATGCACACTAATGGCATACCAGTGAAAGAAAATGCAGTAAAGAGAGGTATTATATGTTTTTTTTGTGAGAAGAGTGGACCAGTTTTAAGACTAAGGCCCGTTCACACGAGAACGGAACAAAACGGAACGATATGGAACTGGTCCAGAAAATAAAAGAATTTGTGCAGGTGTTCACACGAGAACGATGAGAAGCGTTTCGTTCCGTTCCCAAAACTGGACGGCTCTGAAAAGTGAACCGTAAAACGGAACGGAGCGATTTAGCTCTCGTGTAAACACATCTTTGGACCGTTCCGTTCCATTTTGTGGGTTTATTTCATGTACTTTTACAGGAAGTTCGTTGTGAGCAAAAATGGCCGCAGTAAATAGAAATGCGCTCTTGGTTTCTGCGAGGTTTCTTGTCTCCTACACCTATGTGTGCACCACAAAAAAGCCTGACATAAAATTCTCCACTTTCAGTATTGCTGTTCCCGTTCGATCGACCAGTACAAGATTGCATCTCATCGATACGCCAACCGGGCCTGAATCTGATGTCGTTGTCTGATTTGAAAAAGTGGCGAGGGATGAACGAAAATGCAAATGATAGAGATGATTCAAGAGGTGACAGGCGGAGGAGGAGAAAGCGAAAGAGTAAGAGGTATGGATGACTCATGTTATATATATTTAAAGAACGCCAGTCAACCAGCATCCTTTGCGCGCGTCGCATATTGCCTTTCGACTGCGGCAGCCATTTTCATATGACATCGTACATAGCAGTGCTCAGCAAAGCGTGACCGCAAAGGATGCTGGTTGACCGGCGTTCTTTAAAGCACTACAGCTAACCAAGATCCTTTGCGGCCCAAAAGTGGACTTTCGTATGATGTGAAAGTCGTTTCGACGCGGCAAATCAGCAAAATCTCTTCGATTTCAAGCCTCTGCGAGGAAGAGTGAGATAGAGTTGAACGAATCGAAATTTGGTTGATTGCAAAAAGATTGAAGTATGTTTAAAATTGTTATGTGTTCGTACTTTTGAAAAATCCCTTGTTTGCAAAATGCATGAAAAGGGCCTAAACACTTGATTAAATCGTGAAGAACCTTCTCACATCTAACGATATAAAGTAGTTTATCATGGGTATGGGGTGTCATCTCCGCATATAATGCATGCCATGGGATCAAATCTTTGGTATTTGTTTGAGAATTAATTTCCTGTAACTCTAGAGAGAGATTTAGATGCTGTTGCGTGTTAATCTGTGAGAGAGATTCCTAAAGATTAGAGTAAATGTTTTATTTAATTTTTCCTCAGCAATCAAGCGGGCTACAAGTATTTCTGGCTACTTAAAGCTAACTTTGGCCCACTATGCATGCCGCATCCAGGCAAGGGACCCCTAGTTTAACGTCCCTTCCGAAGGGAGGCGAGGTGCGTTGCGAAGTCAGGCCTTGGAGAGGTCACCCATCCAGAGTTTGACCTCACTCGACCGAGCTTAACTTCAGTCACCTGACTGAAACTGTATAAGCCGCTCGGCCATTCAACCCACTTGCCCGCTTTAGGCCATTTCCAGCAAACATATTTTCTTAAAATCGAATTCATCTTCAAAATTTGCATGCATTATCGTAAGGGTTAATAGTTTTGTCTTATAGAGGCATAGAAAGATTGCCATCGCTTAATCATGAATCATATACAATTTTGATGTCTTTTTCTTCCGCAGAGAACAAAATCCATTCTGGCCTGATTCAACAAGCCCGTTACTATCATTTGACGAAAATGGAAGGCATACACCTCTGGAGAGTATATTCAGCGTTATCAAAACACCTTAACTCTTTTCAAATTAAATATCATTTTCTGTGTTGACATAAATTTTTATATAAATCACTCAATCCATACGAATATACAATATACAATGTGATGTTTTAAATGCACCACTTCTCCGTCCTACTTTAAAGGTCATATGTCATTCTCTCTACAATTGTTAACATTACCTGATGTGGAAATTTTGAAAAATTGCTTTAACGTCAGATTTTAAAGCCAATTCCTCCGCAGTGACGCCATTATGGTCTTGCTTATCAACGAGTTTGTAATCATGCAGAAGCGCCTTCACAACTTTGGTTCTTCCGGCAGCAGAAGCAAAGTGTAAAGCTGAAAACAATGAGAAAGTGAAATTATTTAGTTGGCATTCAAAGCACTAGATGCACCTGTGTTTATAGCAAACTGTGCTCAAATTGAGGCACATTGTTCTTGCGTGAATTTTTTATAAGAAAGTAAAAATTTGAGCCAGTCCTAAAGTTTCGTAAAATTATCAGATTCTAAGTACTCAGAGTTTCTTACGAGTTTCTCCATAACAATCTTCGTGTTTATTACTTGTGCCCTTGTGAACATACCAAAACAAAGTTTTTTCGAGAAATCACAATGCTTAGACATTACACAAGTACCTTCCAAGTACTATGATAGAGGAAACTGGTGAAAATAATACGGCAACAATATGCCAAGGATTTCCTTTCTTGAAATACAAAGTTTCCCAAGCTATAATTGTCTCACTGCTGGAGTTTTGGCGATCTGAGTGTTGAGTTTCATATACTTTCAGTACTGGCCCAAATTCTTAGCTTTTCATGAAAAAAATACGTGTATGTCTAAAATTATTTTCTCAAGCTCAGCTCAAGGCAGGCTGAAACTTTTTTCTAATTTCAGAGTCTTAACAAAAGATACAATAAACGGCTAAAAGTAGATGAACGGAGATTTTGCGACATAATCTAAACATAGCACAAAAGAACGGCAGGCGCTACTAATTTTCCTTTTGTTTTAATCGACCAAGAACATCAAATACAATAGGTTATATTTAGATGGACCAAGTCCCCTTAGCTAAGTTGCTTTTAACCCTGTTGATTTACTTTAAAAGCCTGTGTCAGCTATTTTTATCCCGTCCCATAATAACTTATAGCTTTTGTAAGCTATTTGCTCCATGACTCATAATTGTAAAGACAAAATATCCCAGCGCCTTACAGTTCTTTCATTTTATATGTGATCCTCTTAAATGTTATTACTGGAATCTTCAATACTCAATCGATAGCTGTTGGAAGCAGTTTATCTTATTAGAAGCACAATAGGGAATATGACATTTCTGGAACATGATGGATCAGACGAATAACATTAAATGACCTTGGGTGGCTGTGGGTTCACGCTGTCCCTTTCAAAAAACAACGTTTGCATCAAATCTGAACATAAAGACTTGGATGATTCCCCCGCAAATATGTAGTGTGAATTAGAGCACGTTTAGCCCTGGTTTCATGCTAAGTAGAGACCTACTGAGGCATGTAATGAGCCAGCGAACAACTGAACTTTGTTCATTGTCGACAGTTTTGCCCGGTTTCTGCAATGTCATGCGAAATTGTGGAATGGACTGCTATCTTCGTTCATGTCTCAACTTAGACCCTTAGACAACTTAATGAGTGAAAACTTGAAGCACTTTGATCTTGTAAGAAATCAGCATATGCGTACAAATAGATCAAATATGAGGTAGAGGCTGCATGATAAACAGTCAGTTGTTTACAGAAATTGTGCCAGACATAAGCCCGATTTTGCCAATTTTTTTGTAAATTTTTCCAACGTTAGGGGACCACAGCCCCCTGCCTCCTATGCTGTTTTACGAAACTTTGGTCGTGACTTTTGGCCTGTTTTGAAGTTTTCTCGAAGGCGTTTTCTTGAGAAAATCCCTCATAATTTCAGAACAACTATTTCAGTCAGGTAAATTTTAAGATATGATTAAACATGGCCACCATTTGATAATGTCATTTGCCAGAACAATCGTTTTGAAATCCGGGGAGCAGGCGCTTCAAACGGGAATCTTTTTTACCCGATATGAAATGGAGTGAACTATTCTCAGTTCTTGTCTTTTGAGTCTTGTCTCACCATTCGTTGTGACCAAAGTCAGATCAAGAGATTAGCAATTACTCGCATTCTGTCACATTAAAAAATTATCTCACCATTTCTGCCTTTATAATCTGTAGCTTCTACCTCAGCACCATGAGATACCAGTAGTTCGATTGCCTTTAGGTGTCCTTCCTGAAAAAGGACAGAGCACTGTAAATAACGGAAATATTTACAATCGCTTAAAAGTGGCCATAGCTTTAAGATCCAACTTGAAGAACAAATTTCGTTCCTTGGACAAATCACAAATAGATCCTAGCCTGTGTTCCAGACCACTTGAAAAGGAAAGGAAAATTTGATTTTCTTTCCTTTCAGGTTTTAAGATTAACTCGTTTTTCTCTTGCAGGATTCAACTGTTCCCTCTAGTTACAGGTTTATTTTGTTTGTTGTTGTTTTACAGGAGTTAACAGTCTTCTTTCTACAGATTACAGTGTTTTGTTGCGTTTATGGGTTCAGTACGATGAGTATGTTATATAAGGCTATTTCCAGACTTCAGAACTCAAATGAACAAGGACAGATTTTGTAAGAGAATAGCATGAGATGCTTTTGTTGACACCTGACTTCAAAGCGATTAGCGATTGCAGACGAAGGAAATTCTCTCAACCATAAATTCAAAACAAACAAAGCCGCAAAAGTTTCTCTGAAACCCCAGTAGCTAGCGCGCTCATTGTGCATTTCAGAATATGTTTTTATGAGCAAACAGGAGCATATATCGACAGAAGAAGGATATATCTACACATCTACCGTGGGCATTTTACTTCTTTGGTTCAGAAGCTGAGCAGTAAGCGTTTTCACTACACCCAAAAAACAAGAGAATTGAATCGCCTCCCAATCATCGGCTTTTGAACCAAACGAATTAAATGCCCGAGGCAGATGTGTAGATATATCCTTCTTCTTTCGATTTAGGCTCATGTTTGCTCTTGAAAACAATTTCTAGAATGCACAACCAGCGAGCTAGCTACCTGGGATTCACAGAAACTTTTGCGGCTTGCTTTGTTTTGAATTACTGGTTGTGAGAATGTCCTTTTGTCTGCGATCGCTAATCGCTTTGAATTGCGGTGTCAATCAAAACCAACTCATGCTATTGTCTTACCAAAGCTGTCCTTGTTACTCAAATGCTGTCAATTTACCAGCTGGCATTCACTTGCCCACATATTTTCATAAAGTAACATTATTCTTACAGTTTGATTAAACTTATGAAAACTAAACAAATAAATTAATAGAGAACCGCCTTTACTAAAATCAAAATACCGCCGCAAGTTTAATGGCAAGAGTTATTAAATTTATTTTCATTTGAACATTCTAATTTGAGTTCCTTAGAAGCAGTTATACAAACAAAATGGAGGACTCTGAAAGCGTCTCTGACCTTTGCCGCATAATGTAGCGGGATCATTCCATTAGATACCGCTTGGACATTTAAATCAAATCTATGTTTTGTGATAAGATATTCCAATGAAGTCAACTGTCCAGACTGTGAAGCAATGTGCAAACTTGTCCTTCCGAGATTGTCTCTCTCAAAAACATCGGCCTTAAACAAACAATAAGACAAACACAGGCAATCTAATTGACAACATTTCCCAGTGAAAATTTTCAGAGTTGAAGCTTTAGTAATCTAGGGTGTCTCAAAAAAATTGTGCCTCGCTTATGTGGCTGCCGTGGAGAAGCTAAGGGCTTCGACTGTCTCAGTGTTTACCATTTTTACACCGTTACTTGCATAGATCAGCTTCAACTTAGAGTTAGAGACCTCGCTTGAATCAATCTTACAAGTGGTTAATGATTTATAACCTAGGAAAGGCAAAATAAGTGGTTGCTTCAAAAAGCAGCACTTCTGTTTTTCCCCAGCAATGCCAACATTAAGTAAATTTTCAAAGAAATGGTTTTGATAGTTGTATTGAATTAAATTTGTCTGCATTTGTTGTGTTAACGATTATTCAAATGCCTGAGCTCTTTTGGTAGTAAGCTTGGTAGTAACCCGGCAGTAACCTTGGTAGTAACTCTGCAGTTACTTTAGCATTTCTCTGTCCTAGCTTGGGGTGACAAGGACAGATTTGGTAAGACAATAGCACGAGCTGGTTTTCATTGACACCGCAATTCAAAGTGATTAGCGATCGCAGACAAAGGAAATTCTCTCCAAATTCTCTCAACCAGTAATTCAAAACAAGCGAAGCCGCAAAGGTTTCTCTGAATCCCAGGTAGCTAGCTCACGCGTTGAGCATTCCAGAAATTGTTTTTAAGAGCAAGCATGAGCATAGACAGAAAGAAGAAGGATAAATCTACACATCTGCCTCGGGCATTTAATTTGTTTGGTTCAAAAGCCGATGATTGGGAGGCGATTCAATTCCCTTATTTTTTTAGTATAATGTAAACACTTACTGCACGGCTTCTGAACCAAAGAAATAAAATGCCTGTGGAAGATGTGTAGATAAATCCTTCTTCTTTCGATATATCCTCATTTTTGCTCTTAAAAACAATTTCTGGAATGCACAACGAGCGCGCTAGCTACCTGGGTTTCAGGGAAACTTTTGCGGCTTTGTTTGTTTTGAAATTTATGGTTGAGAGAATTTCCTATGTCTGCAATCGCTAATCGCTTTGAAGTCAGGTGTCAACAAAAGCATCTCATGCTATTGTGTTACAAGATCTGTCCTGGTTGCTTGGAGTTGAATTCTCCGTTTTCACATACGTACAGTAAATATACCTTGCGTGTTTCAACGAGTAGTTGGGCAATATCAACATGACCAAATCTCAATGCATCCATCAAAGGCGTAGAACCACAAGAATCTTTCATATCGACTTCATACTGGCACCTACGAAGAAAAATCAATGTCTTATCAACCAGTTAACAGTTGATGTAAATTTTGTTTGATACGTTGATGGTGCATTGCATTGCCAATGGGTTTTTTATAAGAAACTTGAATCAGGCCATAGTACTGAAAGTTTCTTTATCTGATATGAACATTTTCATTTTTAACTGATACTTTCTCAAAGTTTTTCTCGTGCATGAATTATCGTGCAGTTTCTACACTGCTGCAGATATGCTTCTTGGCATATAAATATCAGGTGGAAAAAACATCGTTCTGTTACGTTCAAAATTTAAAACGGTTAGTTAATGATACTCAAAATAAGGGTCCAGCTTTAGATAGTGCGATAATAGCCTTGAATTTAACTCATAAAAGTTTCTTGATACTTCGCAGACATAGGGCTGGAGTTTCTTACAATTTTGGCCATCTTGGTATTAGTTTCTCACCCTCTCTTATAAACCAGCTTCTTATAAAAAAAGTCTTGCTCAAACAGTTGAAATCACTGTCTACAACAAATGGATCAGTCTCAACGTTGGCAACTTTGACAAAAACGGTTGTTACATTCCACGAAAAATTTCTTGCAAGAAGTCTTCGAGTAGCACGGAGATTCAACTATCTGAGCCCCAGCAGAAAGGAAAACTGGTATAAATTGTATGCTCACCTATTTAGCAGAAACTTGGTTGTTTCAAAGTGGCCATGCATAGCTAAAAACCATGAATTACATCATGTTATTTCATACAACTGCAGAAAATGTTTCAATAACGATCTCATTTCAAGACTTGAAGTATGAATTGAAGATTTGAGATCTTGTGAGTTCTTCTTTTAATTTTCAATCAGAATTTTTGAATTTTTGAATCAATGAATTGCAACGATCATTTCCAAGAATGTTTTTAAACATTGCTTTGCTAAACTTGGATACATGCAGGTAGCAGTCTCAAAGAAGATGGTCGTACATCAAAAGAAATCGACTTTTCCAAAAGTTGATGGTGGTAAAGGGTATTTCGTGAAACGTGATCGATCATATTTTCTTCTCTTGCAACGTGAAAAGCCAGTATTTATTGACGTGAAACGTGATATCGAACATTTATTTCCGTGATTCGTGATTCTGACCCCCACCCCCTACCTTTACCACCCTCAAAGTTGGCCCAGGCCAAATTAGAAATATAGTCCTTTGTGTTCGACAACTTTGACACGTGCTACATTATTGTGTAGCTCTAGCTCAAGAAACAATAGTTGTGTGGACGTTCCTTTTGGCCTAGTTATAGCATCCGTCAAAATGTAAACAAAACGATGCTTTTTCCAGTTCTTTGAAAGGTGATATCACACAGGATTTTCGTATTTTTTTTCAAAATGAAAGTTGCCGTTTGGTCATTAATCCTTGTACTTCACTAAGGAACAAACCAAACATTCATATCTTCTACGATTGCTCGGATACAAGTGGATTTTTAACGGTCACTTTTTGGTGGCTTGGGTGAAGTCACCAAACAAACTGCAGAGAATAATGGATGAACAATGGATAATCCCCGACACATGCGAGTTTACAGATTTGTTTACTGTTTGACGACGGAGCCCCTTTAAGCTAAACTTTCATACCTGCTGTATGTAGTGGACTTCGTTTGTTTTTGCTTGTTGCTTTCCATGATTCTGCTGAGTTTTCAAGCAAAATTTTTATAATTCCAGAGTTGCCTTCCCTTTTGGTAAAAGGTATGAGGTTAGATTAACAAGCTTTCTCTAATCTATAAAAAATGTGCTTGATAGCTTACAATAAAACGTCTTTGGTTTGAAGCTTTTTTTACTGGGTATCCCAAAAAGGAGTCCTATCAATTCGATTATGAAAACTATCATAAAATTTTCTTTGTGATCTCTTTTGCCAATGACCTGAATTTATTTAAAGATGATAAAACATTCGTTTTGGTTTTTTAAAGGGCAAAGATGACACATCAAAAGCCTTATTCTGAGCGCGTACCAGACCCCCGTTTATTTTTCCTTCAAGTCACAGGCTACACAGGCTAATCTTTAAAGATATTTCATTATATTTCAAGACTACAATTATAGTTCATATTTCTTTCTTACAAACTACTGTAGAAATTAATCAGTTCTTTTTGCAGGATGCTTCAAAAGCAGGCAAAACCCTAAAAAAGCTAAATTTGCTGATTCTAAAACCAATATCAAGATCAGCTATACATGGGAAAATAATTTCATCATCTTTGATCTACTTGCCAAAAAGAAATTCGGAGATCAGCCATGCAATCAAATTTTGGTGATTTTTCAAACAGGAGTACTTTTAGGGACACTTGGTATTATTCCCTTAACTCATTCTAAAGAAATGTTAACTTCAACAGAATACAAAGTTGGCTAATCCTTAATGAAATGTAAAAATGTTATTCTAAATACTTTTTTGAACCAGGCTGAAAACACGTTTTTAACTTGGCCCTGTTATTCACGTTAAAGAATTTTATTACATAAATACATACTTTACCTGACAGCAAGATGAAATGAATTCCAACCATCTTTATTGACTCTTTCTACTTTTGCACCAGCAGCTAACAGAACTTTCACTATCTCAGAATTTGATTTGGTACAAGCAAGCATTAATGGAGTCCTGAAAAATATTTGATAGATTTAATGTAGAATCAGTTTCATAGCTTTGCATTTTTTATGCAAGGACTGAATATGAGATCCCAAATTTTCCAAATTTGTGCATTCTTGATGGAGCTATTTCTGTACAGTTGTTACCTTTGACAGGTTTTCCATGATGCGTAGTTGAATCAAGTTTACCACTCAAATAAAGTGAAATGTATCAAGCAATGTGTTGTGAATTAAATTGAGCACATCATGTCAAGCACAGCCCATTATCGAGCTATGTTCGAAACATCGTGCTTAATTCAATTCACATCAAAGTGTTTATATTTTACTTACTTAATTTGCTTGTCTATCCTGGTACAAATTGCACTATAGGCAAAAGAGGAATTTTTGATCAAGTTTAGCAATACCAATGAAGAATGGAGTACCATTCTAAGACCTCCAGTCAAGCTGGCTTCCATATGGTCACAAATATCGCAAGGATCACATCACAGAAGTCTCTCTATCTTAGACACAGCAGTCACAAGAAATGTACAGAAACATGAGTGCAAGGACCACATGGAATTGGTTCCATGTAGTCAGAATGATTGAAGGTCCCAAATATGTGCAGTTCTTGCGATTCTTCCAATCCCGGTATGTGACTATNTTATATTTTACTTACTTAATTTGCTTGTCTATCCTGGTACAAATTGCACTATAGGCAAAAGAGGAATTTTTGATCAAGTTTAGCAATACCAATGAAGAATGGAGTACCATTCTAAGACCTCCAGTCAAGCTGGCTTCCATATGGTCACAAATATCGCAAGGATCACATCACAGAAGTCTCTCTATCTTAGACACAGCAGTCACAAGAAATGTACAGAAACATGAGTGCAAGGACCACAGGGAATTGGTTCCACGCTGTCAGAAGGATTGAAGGTCCCAAATATGTGCAGTTCTTGCGATTCTTCCAATCCCGGTATGTGACTATTTGAAAACAAAGATTAAGATGAAAGAATATTTTCATACCAGTCTGCTCTCTTTAGAGCATCAACTTGAGCCGCATGTGATAACAGCACCTTTACACAAGAGACGTTTTCGTTCTGGGCTGCATCATGTAACGCTGTTTTACCATCAATAGTATGGTGCTCAATCTCAGCTAAATTCTCCAACAAAAATGAAACAATATTTTCATGGCCATATCTTGAGGCTAAAATCAGTGGTGTATCTCCTGACTTCTTATGAACATAGTTGATCAGTTCTTGATCAAATGGTGATTCTGTTATAAGTTCCCTGAATTCTTTCTCATTTCCCTCCATAGCATGCCGCAGACATGGTATCTTGGAATACTTTGTTTTGTCAATCTTGTAGCTTGCTGACATTGTTGAAGGAGTGCACTCATTTCTCCATCATCATTCTTCTGAATGTTATCCTTATCTAACACATTACAGCTGTAAGGAGTTAAACATGCTATTTCAAACCAGGTAAAGCTTGACTGAATCATTTTTCTACAGTAACTACGAATTGCCATGAAATGAAGAACTTGAGATTAAAAACCCCTCAATCTATTCCAATAATAGAAACACTTCTACCCCAAAGGCACAGGTCAGTATGGAAAGTAAAGTAAGCCCTCTAATAAAGCAATTACCAAACAATATGTGATTAAAATTGAATATAACAATGGTGACAAAATTTGAACTAACTGGAATTTTGAAAGCAAAGCTTTTAAATGGGCTCAAGTTCCACATCTTTCCACATTCATATATCTTACGATTGCTTGGATTATGCTTGGATACAAGTGGACTTTTGACGGTTTACTTTTTGGTCAAACAAACCACTCTAGAGAAAACATGGACACGTGCGCAAGCGATATGTATGGTGGTTAGTGGTTACATATTTGTCGATAATTTGGCGAAGGAAAGTGCGATGCATTGATTTAATTTATGGATTCCAGGTTGCTGCCTTCGAGAAATAAAATATTGCCGTACTCACGCGTGAGTTTTATGGGAAGTCTTCCGTGTTCCAATTCCAAGTAATGCTTCAAAAGTTTGTTCTTCGTATTCGGATTCCAGAAAGAGGCTGCAAAGAATTTCTGAAGCGAGACAATTCCAAAATGCCAGCAGCCTCGTATCCAATTTGTGGTCAGATCAACAGAAATTTGGAGCAGAAAAGTTTGCTGCCTGGCTGCATGCTGCAAGAAAGCAGAAAGGGACCAAAAAGGGAACCTAACCCAGCAAGATGTCGCTATACAAATGGCCCTTCCCTGACAAACTTGGTAGAATTTGGCATATGAAGAGCTGCCTGGCAATTTTTACTGTTGGAATTTGGAGCAAGTTTATGCTAAGTAAGTAGAGTAGATCAAGATGTGTGTGCAGTGTGCAGGTTCAAAAATTTGAAATCATGACATCATTGTGTTCTCCTCCCAAGTTGCTGCTTTTAAACCCTTGCTCACCATTTCTTTTGTTATTTAACTTGCACTATAAACCACAGAGACCAAATAGTTGTACCCTTGCTTGTACTTCAAGTATTATTGGACACTAATTTTTAAAATCACAATTTTCTTTTCTAGAAATTGCAAATCATTTAACAATTCACAATGAAGAAAATTTAGTGTTACATGCTCTCAAGAGAAAGAAAGGAACACCACTTATCACTGTGACAAATCATAGTTCATGCTTAGATGATCCTGTTCTGTGGGGTATGGCTTTTCTACTTCTTCACACTATGTTACTTCTTCGCATGTTTTTAGTGTAATTTGTTGATAAATTTCTTATTATTGTAGGTAATTCCACATCACAAAAATAAGCTGCATGAACCTAAAAATACAATGGACATCTGCTCCGCTTTCTCATACTTACTATGTATTTGAGAAAATTCTAGAAATTGATTGTTTGTCTTACAGGCAGGTTTTTATAAAGAATGCAACGGGACAGGTCATGCTGTAACTTATCAGATTGAACCTCACTCGAAGTGTTTTGGCCAAGCAAACATGGAAGAAAAATTGCAAAAACAAAATCCAATGCAAAACTTTGAAACTAACAGCCTCTGCTGTGTGCCCTTAGTCACCCTAAAGCCATGGTGGAATCGGCGAATTCCGTACGCCACAGATTTACGCCAAGCACTTCTCTTTGTCACACCAGGAGAATGTGCCAACTATTCTTACAGCGGTGTGGCCAGGGTAAATTAAATGGGGGGCATTGAAAGGAAGGGGTCTGTGGGGCGAAGCCCCCAGGAAAATTTTTGGGGCCACGCCCTTTTACTTTGGCTAAGAATGCATCTCCCAATATCATTTTTGCCATAAGCAACAAGGAAACTTTGATATTTTTGTGACAGTTATCCTATAAATCGGAGTACGAGGAAAATTTGTGAAGTAAACATCCTTTACTTTGGCTTAAAATGCATCCCCTGATTCAATATTTGCCAGTGCTAAAATGGAAGATTAGACATTTCTCGGAAAATTATTACCCAACCTATACCCAGCTATTTTCTCTTCGGTTTTAAAAGAATCTCAAGGACAATCTTCCCACGCCACTGTATTCTTGGAGTATAAAGAAGTATGGATTTTGATGCTTTGAATGCTAAATTTTACGCCAAGCATTCTTCCAGAAGGAAGAAATACGCCGGCATAAAAAAGAGGAAGAGGCTGTACGCCACAGATCTGTGGCGTAACATACGCCGATTCCACTATGGCCCTAAAGGCTCAAATCTATTTCCGGAAACATGTGCAGTGATATTCTTTTAAAAATAGCCTTAAATAACGGGCTCATCATATTAAACCCATAAACACAACAAAACACTGAAATCAGTAGAAAGAAGACTATTAGCTCCCTGTAAAAGAAACAATAACCAAAATAAGCCTGTAACAAGAGAAAAACTGTTAAATCCTGTAAGACAAAACTGAATTAACCTTAAAACCTGAAAGGAAATTATATTCTTTTGTCATTTTAGGAATGATGCATTGGAAAGCTTTGACGTCTCCAAAATTTATAAGATGGTCACTTGGTGCACAAGAACTGCTATTCACAAACTCATTATACAATTGTGTATTTAGTCATGGAAAGGTAGACTTCTATAATTCATCCTTCACATTTCAAAGCATTTTTTTCAGACAGGTATGATCTCGCACCATCTCTTCAAAGTCTACCATTCACATCTTCAATTTTCTTGGTCTTTTCTCAAGAGCATCATTAATTCAAATTAAGATGAATTGAATTTGCATATGTCAGCCTTCTTTCTGGAAAGAAACAAATAAAGATAATCCTTCAGAGGATTTGTTAAATATTTCTTCAAATACGTCAGCATTGGGCTCAATTCTTTAAAAAAGGTTGGTGTAAATTTCTATTACGGTTTTCTTTGAATCATATGGCCTGGAAGGAAGTTACAAATTTTTGCTGTAAATCTGCCATGGAAATTTGTTGATATCTGGATTAGTTTCAAAATGGCGGCATTTATTAGATTTGATGCTATGACGTCATCAATCAAATTTCTAAATCCTAAACAAGAAACGGTACAGATTTCTGCTTGCCACCATGTTGCAGACCTTCATAAGCTACGATTTTCTTAAAGGTTATATCATTTGCCTCTATTGGTTTTGGATTTACTATGATTTTAATTTTTTCAAAATTTCGATTAATTTTTTCAAAAATGATTAAGTTTTTGAAAAAATCAAGATATCAAAAAATTTCCATGTCCCTTTCAAACCATACAATTCAAGGGAAAATGTCGTAAAATTTTACACCCCTTCTTAAAGATTTGAAAGATTTAAGCTCTATATGCTACAGTAAATACAGTATATCAGGCTTTGCTTTTGTGGGATCATTTTCTCCAGTCAGAAAGTTTGTGTATGAGGTTCATTGTATTGGTGCTTCACAGGTGGTTTTTCAAGATTTCATACCTTGGTATTATTCTTTTTTTTTCAGGTCATTCCAGTCATGAGAGGTATGTATATAGGCTCTATGATTTACTCAACATGTATGACTTTCATAGGAACTTAATTACATATTGATTGTTGAATACATTTTGTAACCCAGCTATCGGGTGTCCCGAAAAAGTATACTTTGTTGACTCCAGCGATGTGACTTTAGCTTTGACAAATCAGTCTTAAAATGTTTCTCGATAGTTAACTTGGAGTCCTTAAGAAAGATTTCTTCGTTTTAGGGGATGGTGTTTACCAAAGAGGTCTTGATTATGCTATAGAGAAACTGAACATTGGAGAATGGGTTCATATTTTTCCTGAAGGTATGGCTGATATCTTGTCTTTGTTGTTCCCTTACATTAGATAGTATCTATTTTATCAAGATATCATCTATTTTGATAGATCTATCATGACACACAAAATAGTCAACAAGCAGTGCCCTGAGAGCCTCTGGAACAAGTATAGTCAGAGGAATGAAATTTCTAGGTATAACACAATAAACAATAGAAATCTCAACATCCCAAAGTTTAAACTTGAGTGTACAAATCAAGGTTAGGTTTCCACATTTCTGGGCTTAAAGCTTGGAATGTAATACCAATCGAAATAAGGGAAATCCCCTCGCTCTATCAGATTAAAAGAAAATTAAAAACGCATTTAAAGAGCTCAGTAAACCCTAACTAAAACAAGACTCCCAGGAAGATCAAATCTCAGCCTGGATCCAATCCTAGCTAATACCAACTTTTGAATTTTGTTTTTCATTATTAACTTATGACAAACTTGTAACTCTTGTAGTTTAATTTTGTACTGATGGGATATCGTGTAAAAATATGAACGAATAGAAAAAAAATAAATATTAAATGACAAATAAGAACTACGTATGAACTGCACTGCCAGGACGAGTCCCCGGATGGTCTTGCTCCTAGCTTCGCTCTTGATCAATAAATACGGGAGGGGAAAGGAGGAAAGGGAGGAGGACATGGGGAAAAGAAGAAAGAAAGGGAAGAAAGGAAGAAAGAAAGGGAAGGAGAGCGCTCTCCTTCCCCTTTCACTTCCCTTTCTTTCTTCCTTTCCCCGTGTCCTGCCCCCTTTCCTCCTTTCCCCTCCCGTATTTATCGATCAAGAGCGAGACTTGGAGCAAGTCCAGTCCACGGATAGCAGAAGACCATGGCTCGCTCATTACCATAACATAAAGAACAATGTATAATTATAACTAAATTAAGACTAATTAATGTATACGAAAGAAAATATTTTACTGATAAATGCTAAAGCTGGTTGTCTTCGTTTTTTTATTTAATCAGCAAGTCTATTTTGTTTCAGGACAAGTGAACATGACAAATGGCTTGATCAGGCTTAAATGGGGTAGGTTTTGGCTATGTTTGTTGATTGTAGTTACTTGTCATTCGCTTCTTTGATGACGTCGTTTATTTTTCTGTCAACAGATGATCTTATGTCTTTTCCATCTTTTTCCAGGTGTTGGACGCCTAATATCAGAATGTAAATTAGCACCAACTGTATTGCCATTTTGGCATGTTGGTAAGTCGAATTTTATTTGAAAGTTAACAGCTATCAACAATGCACAGTTGTTGTTTAAAACTGTGTACACACGATACCCATACAAATGTGAAAAATGTAGCAAATAGGTTCACACGAAAACGGCACTTTTTCCGGCAGATATTGAAATGAGTACATTTTGAAAACGGAACTGTAACTAGCACATTTTGGAAACAGCATCGTCTGCACACTCGAAATCCAACGCTTTTTAAAATGATTGATTCTTAAGGTGTATGTACATCCCTGTTACATCAAATTTTTGGTGAAATTGCAACGAATTTCATACCATCAAATTTCCTACCATTTTCCCATTTTTCCGGTATCGTGTGAACGTAGTATAAATTTAATCAAAACTGTGCAAGTCAGAGTGCCCAATAAAATGTTTGTGTAGCTGCATCAGAGAAGATGGAAGGGCTTAAATATGAATATTTAGGGCCTTTGAAGCTCAGGGCTCAAAAAAATGTTTTCCGTCCTGGTAGCAAGCTAAGCACCTTTATTTTTCCTTACGTCCTATCTTCTTCTTTCCAAATATACTGCCCAATTTTATCCCATTTCCTTTCTGTCCTTCTTTCTTTCCCTTTCATTTCCTCCCCTTCATCCATTTCTTCCTCTTTTTCCCTCTCCTTCCATTCCTTTTTTCATTCATCCTTCGTGGGAAATTTGAGAATTTCAGCTGCCTTCTTCCTGGTAGCGCTGCTACCACGCTACTTCGTTTTTTTGAACCCTGTGCCAGTCAAAACTATCAACATTTATTTTATGCTAACGAATACAATTCGTTATTTAAGGTATTATTTTTACCATTTGCTGATCGTCTTTGAATGTATATCATACCAATGCAATGATTTTAAAGTCTGAAAATTTTCAATTCATTATCGTTTTGTCTTTTTCAAAGAATCTGGTTTGCAAAAGTATGTTAAAGTACTTAAAAAAGTAAACGTAACAGCCTTCTCTTTGTCTTTATAGGTATGGATGATATATTGCCGAATAAAAGACCTTATATACCAAGGATACGTCAGGTAGTTTGTTTATTAGTGATATTATATAGAGGGTGTCCCAAAAAATGTGTGCCCCGTTAGTCTGAAGATTGCGACAAAACGGCAAAAGATTCTCGCCAAACATTAGCATGATGATGCTCTTCAGATGTTCAATTAAAGTTTGCTACCATCCCCATGACAATCCATTGGAAAATGATGGAGCTATAACCTTCAGGAGACCAAATTTGCCTGATGACTGAAACCAGCAGTCGGCCATTTTGTCTTAATATATTGCCGTTTTGTCGCAATCTTCCGGCAAACGGGGCACATTTTTTTTGGGACACCTTGTAGTACTGCATTAATTACTTCACATCGAACTCTCGCATTCGAACAATGATGCCATGCAGAAGTCAATAAAGGAAACACAAAGTATTTTTGAATTCTTAATTTACTATTGTTTAGTCAACCGCCTGGGCTTCCTCTCTTGGTTGGGCTTTGCTGTCGCCATAAACCTTTTAGATATTCTAAAGAGCAATATTTTTATAGATTTTTATACGAAACGTTCGATTGAGTGGCGTTAGAGCCTCTTTCGCTTTTGTGCACATGCGAAAATTCTACAAAATGTATAAAATATCATTCGATCCAGATTTTGTTTTAGAATTGCAAAAAGTCTATTTTCATGGGCCACCTCAACCTGGTTCCTAGGGCCAGCTTTCTTCGTTAGTCGATGACCTAAGAAGACAATGGTGGGCCTGGGAACGGGGTTGGGGCCACCTATGTTCTGATATAGGGAAGGGAAGAACAACTATTTGAAATGTTGAAGTCTTTTCTTATGCAATAAAAAATTGAATATCTGTTTGGTTTTTAATTATTTAATCGATCCAGAGACATTGATAGCAGAGGCTTTTTTAGAGATGAATGCAATGACAACTTTAAATTTATTTTCAGAAAGTCACTGTTCTCATTGGCGAGCCGATCAATTATCATTCTACTTTAGAAGACTGTCGAAGGCTCCAGTATTCAGCTGTACGTATGAAATGATTGCATTTTCTTCAAAGTTTGATAACTTTTAAGATTTTGTGATTCCCGTGCCCTGGGGGGGGGGTATTTGGTCTACGAAAATACGGAGAGGTGCCGCTGGAAAATCTGAAAAAGCACCCTGTTCCGGAGTAAACTTCCCGAAAATGATACCCTGTCCCGGACTCAAATTTTAAAAACAATACTCCGTTCTTGAGTTTCTACACTGCTCCCTGAATATCAAAGCAATGATATTGAAAACCTCTCGTTTTATTGCCAATATGTTCAATTAGGTTCAGTAATTCACCCAGCTTTAATCGGCCATTTCTCACTGCGTATATGGGAGAGTTTCTGCAGAAAGCCCCTTCCAAAGACCTGCAAAAACGACGAGAAAAATGTCCTTGGTTTTCCTTCCTAAAAAATGATAACATTCACATGTATTCGTGTGGTCTGTCCTCTTGCCAGAATGGAATCCGCCTAAATAGATGATTCATACCAGGGGAAGATTTGTTTAGCCTCCCAAGAGGATAGCACATGCTAAAGCATGCAGAAGTAATTGCTGTAAGGGCTGTGTAAGGCAGAAATGTGAGAGAAATTTTTTCGTGATTTTGGGCACGTTTTGAAGGTTTCTTGAAGGGGCTTTTTCGTGAAAATACCTCATAAGCAGAAAAATTTAAAAATACCCCATTCAAATCGAAGTTGCACACAATTTCAACAAAGGGTAGCCTAAGAATGAGATTTTTATCTTGCTAAGAGACAATGCTGTGTCTAAGTTATTTCTTTGTTCTATTTATAGAGGAGCCTATTTACCATTGCACACTTGCTTTAAATCATATATTTACCGATATCATCGTCTTGATATCCAGGGAGCTCTCGCCTTTCAAACGGGGATTATTTTTATTGACTCACCCGGTAAAACTTCAAGACACTGGATTTGACTTGTTTTCACCCTAATATGACTTGTTAAATGCCCTACATTTTTCTCACCCGGTAGGATACTGAAATCTCACAAAAAACGGCTTTTAATGCCATTTCTTCACACAAATAGTAAAGTTATTTTTCAAGCTGCAACTACCGGGTGTCTCAATACCCAAGTATACAGGTTTGGTTGACTCCAGTGATGTGAATTTAGCTTCAATCAATGTCTAATCACTCTATAAATGTTCCTCGATACTTAACTTGAACATAGATACCTCGTTTGTTGGTATTGGTTNAATGGCCGTATAAGGCAGAAATGTGAGAGAAATTTGTTCGTGATTTTGGGCACGTTTTGAAGGTTTCTTGAAGGGGCTTTGTCTTGAAAATCCCTCATAATTTCAGAATGGAGCTGCCAATTTCAGTCAGCTAAATTTTAAGTAGATTTGAACATGTCTAACATTAAATCATATATTTACCGATATCATCGTCTTGATATCCAGGGAGCTCTCGCCTTTCAAGCGGGGAATCTTTTTATTGACTCACCCGGTAAAACTTCAAGACACAGGATTTGACTTGTTTTCACCCAAATATGACTTGTTAAACGCCCTACATTTTTTCTCACCCGGTAGGATACTGAAATCTCACAAAAAACGGCTTTTAATGCCATTTCTTCACACAAATAGTAAAGTTATTTTTCAAGCTGCAACTACCGGGTGTCTCAATACCCAAGTATACAGGTTTGGTTGACTCCAGTGATGTGAATTTAGCTTCAATCAATGTCTAATCACTCTATAAATGTTCCTCGATAGTTAACTTGAACATAGATACCTCGTTTGTTGGTATTGGTGCTTTGAGAGCAGAAATATCAACCTTGAAAGCTCAGATTTGCGTCCACTTGCAAACCAGAGCTTTGGCCTTTTGGCCTAAGCAATTCCTGAAGCACATCAAAATTGAGAACTGAAATTAATGAAAAATTATCAAACTTCCCAATGGGTGACTGGGGGATGACTTCTGCAAAACAGAATAACACAAGATCTAGCATTGTTGAAATTTTATCAAGGCTATTGTCGATTTTTACGCTGTACCTTATGAATTTGCTTGGGTCGAAAGGCTAAAGCTCTGGTTTGCAGGAAGAGGAAAATTTGAGCTTTCAAAATTAACATGTCTGCTCTCAAAGCACCAATACCAACAAGCGAGGTACCTATCTTCAAGTTAACTAACTAACGAACATGTTTGGAGTGATTAGACATTCATTGAAGCTAAATTCACAGTGCTGGAGTCAACCAAATCCGTATACATTTTTTTGGGACACCCATTGCTCGCTCACGGTCTTAGTTCACATTAGAAAGTAGGATTTGTTCTCACCGTTTTTGTTGACATTGAATTTTAGAAGTCAACTACGAAACATTACCTTTTAATCTGGGACGCAGACAAGACTGCTGTTCTCGATCTTTCCAAATCTTTTGTCGCAAAGCGTAAGAACGTCTATAGAAATTAAAATAGTCTTTTGTGTTTGTTTTCTGCAAAAGTTTTCTTGCTTTTGTTTGTACTGTCGCGTAAACAGAAATTTAGTTCTTTGTTAGTTCCTACTTTGTCAGCAAATTCATTTCAAGCTTAGTAAACAGAACTGTTTCTTTTGAAGGAACAAACAAGAAAAGTATTGACCGACCAGATCCAAGAGACATTTGCAGAAATTAAAAAGAAAGCAGAATCATTACATATGGAGAGAATTTCTTGATAAGACTTCAGTTAGGTACTTTAATTATCCTATTTTGTTTAACAGTAGCGTGTTTTCGGGCGTGTTGTCTTTGGTGTTTATTTGCTCTTTTTATAGAAAAATGACTGAGATAGTTTCTCAATGTGGGTTTGATTCTATGAGTGCGGGTTTATAAATTGATCTAGGTCCGGTCCGTTGCTGGTGTCGTGGTGCAGTGGTGTAATCCACTGACTTAGCAGCCAGAACAGTCAGGTGGACAGGGTTCGATACCCGGTAGAACCCCACCACTTGAGCGTCATGACAAGGGGTCGTGGACTCGATTAGGCCTATTCTACTTCTGCGCTCTCAGCGCTTGGCGCTAAAAACCGCAACTTCACCTTCACCGTTGCGGTGCGGTGCGGTGCGGCAGCCGAGCAGATTTTCAGTCCCAAAGTTAAACAGGGATATTTGATCCCAAGGAATGAAGCACGTTGACAAGGAACTCCCTCAGAAAATTGCTTATGGCCACAGTTGTTGACTAAAAGCCCCCCTCTTACTTTTTCCCGAACCAGTATATTTCGCAGACTTTTGATATTTTGTAAACAAATCAGAGAAATGAATTGGACTCCAAGAGAGTAAAATAGGCAGAGCTGTAGCATTGGATCTCATTGCACCAACAGATGTTACCTACTAAAATGTAGTATTTAACTTGGTCAATCAACGACTGCACTCTGGCTGGAGAAAGGCTGACAAGTTTTTTGAATTTTGATACAAACAGCTATCAGACCAGAACCTTGAGTCAAATCATTGCTGATTTTCAATGCTTCACATTTCTTCACGTATCAATCCAAAACAAAAAAGTTTGCCAAGTATCCCGTCTGTTCTGAAAACTTCCAATCTGAAGAAACCAAACCTGTGTATAAGCTAGGGTTACGAGATCTCAGCTCCAGTTCCATAATTACATTTTACGGAATTTCGCAACAACAGCAACAGCTCATGCACGTGAAAGAGGCTTAGTTCCGCATACACATTTGCTTCCGTTTTCAGATGGAAACTGCAGCTTGTTGTATACAAATTATCGCCAAACTTCGAGGCTCAAAAATGGAAAAGCGTCATCTGGTTTTCATTATTGTAGTATGCTTTCTTACAACGGAATCATTAACACTCAATAACAGCTCACAGATTTGCAAGAACGGGACAATTAATGTGACATGCAACTGGAACGATTGCAACGGCTCGCTGCTTAGGCCATTTTTTGGCGACAGAGAGAATGGAAAGATGAACGCATCAGCGGGACTAACCGTACATCTTTACGAAGGCCATCAAAGGATTTGGCCTATTACTAAAACGAGAAGTGGAAATATGTTCAGTTTTGCTGTCAAATTCAGCAATGCATTGCAACAGAGAAACACAATTTATACTTGTGTTTGGGGAAATTGGTCAGCACTTGAGAAAGGATCAGATAAAGTTGCTGAAATCTGTCGAAATAACGTTTCCATCGACCTCAGATCCATTCCTTCACAGCCCCAGAACCTGTCTCTGTTTTTCGTCGATTATTTCATGATAACTCTGAGATACAAAGTTCCTGAAAGATATGACAAAGAAGTGCAACGTTATTATTTCTCCTATTATCAGTACGACTATGCTCTTAAGAGCTGCCCTGTGAAAATTGGAAACAGAATCATGATACAGAAAATTGGAATTGCATGCACACATAAAAAGGCTGAGGTTTCTTGCCCTGAGAAGGCTGTTTTCTTTGCAGGAAGGGTGTACAATTTTGTAGCAAATGTTGAAAACAGTTTTGGGCAATGCTTCAGTGAACCTTTATGCAAAACAGTAACCAACTATGATTTATATGGGGATATTAAAAATGTTAAAGTTGGTGTTGTGTTAAACAGAAAGGATGTTGCGTTGAACGTTTCCTGGGTTTACCCAAGAAATTTGATCCTTGAAGTATCACAGGTGACATTCAAGATCAGATATTGCTCTCAAGATCAACAATGTGCGCATAAAGATGAAATAAGAAAAAGAGGGCGTGAAATTGGCACACATGCGTTGATTGAAAAAGGAGTCAAATACAATACAAATTATTCAGTGCAACTTCAATATAAAATTTGTGCCAGTTGGAGATGTGAATTCTCACCATGGACAATCATTGTTGATATTGTCACACCCAGTGAAATCCCAGACCATTCTCCGAGCATTACAAAATGTGACCAAACCAGGAGACAACTCTTGATGTCATGGGAGAATAATAGTCCAAAAGATGACAGTATCAAACACTTTAATTTGAAAATAGAAACACCTCAAAGAACGGACACAGTGATAGTATTTCCAATAGCAAATTGCACAAAATTTGAGTGCAGCTTTGAGATGTTACGAACTCAACAAAGTTATGCTGTTCGAATCACGGTATCTTCTTGCTCCAATAGTGGATGCGATAGAAATAGCATCTCATCTTGTCTGTTCATGCCGTCACCTGTCTCAAGGCATCGCAAAGACAAAATTGACTGGAAAAGCATCTGTTACAAAATAGTTTTGCCAACGGTGCTGACTGGCCTCCTGTTATTATGCCTGCTTTTTGTGTACAAAAAGACAAGGAAGAATACAGAAAAGGACAACATCTTTATCATTGTGCCAAGAGAACCAACGGAACTTGACAGTTTTGAAAGTAGTGAACCAAGTCCTGAACCTGAGAATCATTATGAAAGATTTTTTGGCAGAATGTGATCACTAATTTTGTAATTTTACTTTATGATTTTTAATTGTAAATAAGTTGTGTGTAAGCTATCATTTGATATTAAGTATCAACCTGGGGGCTGAGGGATTTCTCTATTAAACCAACACATTAAGATTTTGATACCCATTCCCACAATACTGGATGTCAAAAGGTTCTTTGATAGTCAACTTGAACACAGAGGCCTCATTTGTTGATAATGTAGTACTTTGAGAGCTGAAATATTAATCTAGAAAGTTCAAATTTGCTGTCACCTCCAACATCCATGTATGACTGGATAGAGGAGTACCTTCCCCCTCAGGATATCAACTTGTACTTTGTTTGGTTGATTGTACTTTCTTCCTTGCTGCTAGGTATACAGCAGAATTCCAACTGGTTGTGTCTTTATTTCCAAAATAGAACTAATATTCTGGCAAAAAAAATTGACAGTTTATGCCTCGAATGCCCAAAGTTCCAGTACTATATAGCCCATAGCCCTATCGACCAGTTGCTCGAAATTTCTCGAAAAGTTGCTAAAAATTTCGTAAAATTTGCTCAAAAGTTGCCAATAATAGCCATACTTTAACTTAAGTCGGTTTCCCAAATATTTCTTTTAGCATTGAAAAGACTCCAGGGTTTTTTGTTTCAAGAGTTCTTTGTCTTTTGGCATTTATGAATAAAGGTATCTGAAAGTGTTCGCTTTTAAATACAAAATAGATATTTCACATAAAGGAAATATAAAATGAGTTAAATATTGAAGATTCAGTTTTGTGACTTATGAAATATTGAAAATATTTATGGTAAAACGCAAAATAACACTACACCTTCCCCCCCCCCCCCCACCNCAAGAGTTCTTTGTCTTTTGGCATTTATGAATAAAGGTATCTGAAAGTGTTCGCTTTTAAATACAAAATAGATATTTCACATAAAGGAAATATAAAATGAGTTAAATATTGAAGATTTAGTTTTGTGACTTATGAAATATTGAAAATATTTATGGTAAAACGCAAAATAACACTACACCCTCCCCCCCCCCCCCGAACAGGGCCTTGCTATTTGCATTTCGAAATCCAGCAACAAAATTCCAGCCAAATACAGCGCTTTCACAAAAACCACCCTTCCTTTCAGCGCTTTCTTTCTGGACGCAGAAGGTAGATTATCAGTAGATAAATGCCGAAAAACGATAGATTTTTCCATCCAAATCATATCTTTATGGCAGATATCAAACTATTAAGAGACAAGAGCTTACAAGTCTTATTTACAATAAACTATAGACTGAACTCCCTCCTTGAAGTAAAACTTTTACCTGTGAGGAGGAGTTGAGGCTGTGCGCAGGTTACAATAAACCTGCACAGTAACCATTGAGTACTAAGGCTGCGTTGACTCAAGATTACAACGCGCTTCAATTTAGGTAACACATTTTTTAGACTGATTTCAAACGCATTTTTAAATGCATCATCCTTCCAAACGTTTCATACAAGCACTCAAACACAAGTAACCCTACAACTAGCAGGCCATTTACTATCATCGTACAACAATACTCCCTTCCATCTTTCTCAGAGGCCTAAATGCACTTATATTACATGTGCTATCGAGTGAGCAAAAAAACAAGCCACTGCACTTTGGATATCAAAGCAATAATATTGTGAAGTATAATATTCAATAGTTGACACGTTCAAATAAATTTTAAAGGGTTTGTGCAAGGTTAAAAGCTTGCATTTGCCAAGAGCAACTCATTCAAATCGCACACGCATCGTGAAAACAATGGATGGCAAAGAAACAATGCTGTGTCTGAGTGTTTTCTTTGTTCTATTTATAGGCAAGCCTATTTACCATCGCGCACTTCTTTGAAATCCCGATTTTAGGCCTATTTTGAAGGCTTGTTAACCAGGCTTTCTCTCGAGAAAATCCCTCGTAATTTCAGAACGGAGTGGCCAATTTCAGTAAGGTAAATTCTAAATTGATTTGAACATTTCCACCATCAAATAATTCATTTACCAGTTCTATTGTCGTCTTGATATCCACGGAGAAGTCGCGTTTTAAACGGGGATTGTTTTCTTTTTACTTCCCCGGTAGATTTATTTTGATTGCCAACCTATGTTTGACTATGCGCGTTACCATTTGCCGATTCGGGTTTCGCTGTATTTCTTTCAAAAGACGCCCTGCAAACTGCCCCTAACTGCCCCCTCCTTGCCTAGTGCCTAGTAGATACCTATACACAGTTATATTACAGTATAATATAGGTACGAGAGTTCTTTTGATTTCTAACCAGCGTTTGACTATGCGCGTTACCATTTACCGATGCGGGTTTCGCTGTGTTTCTGTATAAAGGTGCCCTGCAAACTGCATCCCCTCCTTGCCTAGTAGATACCTAAACACAGATATATTACAGTATGATACAGGCATTAGAGTTCTTTTGATTTCTAACCAGCGTTTGACTATGCGTGTTGCCATTTGCTGATGCGGGTTTCACTGTATTTCTTTCAAAAGACGCCCTGCAAACTGCCCCTAACTGCCCCCTCCTTGCCTAGTAAATACCTAAACACAGATATATTACAGTATAATACAGGCATTAGAGTTCTTTTGATTTCTAGCTGGTGTTTGACTATGCGCGTTACCATTAGCTGATGCAGGTTCCGCTGTATTTCTGCATAAAGGTGCCGTGCAAAATGCATCCCTTCCTTGCCTAGTAGATACCTAAACACAGTTATATTACAGTATGATACAGCAGGTACGAGAGTTCTTTTGATTTCTAGCTGGTGTTTGACTTTGTGCGTTACCATTAGCTGATGCAGGTTCCGCTGTATTTCTGCATAAAGGTGCCCTGCAAAATGCATCCCTTCCTTGCCTGGTAGATACCTAAACACAGTTATATTACAGTATAATACAGGCACTAGAGTTCTTTTGATTTCTAACCAGCGTTTGACTATGCGCGTTACCATTAGCTGATGCGGGTTCCGCTGTATTTCTGCATAAAGGTGCCCTGCAAACTGCATCCCTTCCTTGCCTGGTAGATACCTAAACACAGATATATTACAGTATAATACAGGCAC
>REGL01000022.1:299099-312079 GCA_004194395.1 Aurelia aurita complex sp. Pacific | reverse complement strand
ATACCTAAACACAGCTATATTACAGTATAATACAGGCACTAGAGTTCTTTTGATTCCTAACCAGCGTTTGACTATGCGCGTTACCATTGGCGGATGCGGGTTTTGCTGTATTTCTGTATAACGGTGCCCTGCAAACTGCATCCCTTCCTTGCCTAGTAGATACCTAAACACAGTTATATTACAGTATAATACAGGCACTAGAGTTCTTTTGATTTCTAACCAGCGTTTGACTATGCGCGTTACCATTAGCTGATGCGGGTTTTGCTGTATTTCTGTATAAAGGTGCCCTGCAAACTGCATCCCTTCCTTGTCTAGTAAATACCTAAACACAGTTATATTACAGTATAATACAGGCACTAGAGTTCTTTTGATTTCTAGCCGGTGTTTGACTATGCGCGTTACCATTTGCTGATGCTTTACCGTGTTGCTGGTTTTGATTTTGGTCCAGCATTTCCGTTAAAGAGTTCATTTTGTCAGTAAGGTCTCGATTTTCTCTTTCCATTTGTAATATTCTTTCGTCTTTAGCTTGGTCATCCTTGACAAATCTTTTTAATCGAAGTTGGAGATCTTTTACCTTTCGCTCAGCTGCTTCTAGATCGTGATCCTTTTGTCCTAATTTCTGTTTAAGGTATTGTTCATCTTCGTTTCGTTCTCTCGCTTGCCGTGTTACGTATTCTGGAAAATAACATAAACAAATCAGCAGGGCTCAAAACAACGAAGTAAAGTAGCGTAGTAGCGGCGCGAGCCCGAAGGTATCTTAGGTGAAATGCTTAAATTTCCCAGGAAGGAATAAGGGAAAAAAGGAAAAGAAACGGAAGGAAAGGAAAGGAAAGGGAAAAGAAAAGAAAAGAAGGGAAAGAAATGACGGAATAAGGAAGGGAAGGAAAGGAAGGGGAAAGAAAGAAGAAGAAAAAGGGATAGAATTGGGCGGTATACAGGGAAAGAAGAATAAAGTGTGTAGTACGAAGATACGAAGTTGCTACCAGGAGCCCTGCAAATCAGATTCATGATAAATAACTTCGATGGTGTTCAAATTAGAGTCTGTTCCAAACTAGTATTTAGTTAATTTTACAGTATTTTCCTACCAATCTCGCTACCAAAGTTCGTCTGAAATTAGATGTCATGTGAGATTCGCGATAAAGCAAAATTCTTTATGCAACAACAATTAAATTGCTGTTATACCCAGATAGAATAAGAAGAACTTATTTTATCTTGCTGTTACTCGCGGGCATTTTCAACATTCCATCCACAAGTCATTTAGCTACCAAATAACATTTGAATAACTCATTTTAGTGGATCACTTTGTATAACAGATTCTCAGTTCATTTTTATTTGTGTCAGCCCGTATATAGGCTCTACTGGGGGTAAAATGCGTAAGTTTGTGGTAAAATGGGAAAGTTTGGGATAAAATGGGCAGGGTGAAAAAATGTGATAAACTTAGCTAAAATCTTTGTTCACAGTTTTCCTCTCTCGCTACAGCCGCTCAAACTTCCCTCCTGGACATATTGAATGTTGATTTATCAGTTCAGGGTTTACTGTTTTCCAGCAATCAACACTACCTTTATTACCCTAGCCTACCCATTTACCCCTGCAGACCCTATCCTAATTTGCTACACTTTGTTTCGTAGCAAATTTGGATGGTTCTTGATTCCCAATTTCCGGTTTCCACCATTTGCACTCAGACCAAGATAAACAGATCATATAAAATTAATCGTACACACCTTGAAAATGCAGATCACTTTCTCTCTTTTCTGCAGTCATCGAACCTTTCGATGACCGCGATTCTTTACTCCGTGATGAAGATTTACTGCTACGCCTTGATNTGAAAAAATGTGATAAACTTAGCTAAAATCTTTGTTCACAGTTTTCCTCTCTCGCTACAGCCGCTCAAACTTCCCTCCTGGACATATTGAATGTTGATTTATCAGTTCAGGGTTTACTGTTTTCCAGCAATCAACACTACCTTTATTACCCTAGCCTACCCATTTACCCCTGCAGACCCTATCCTAATTTGCTACACTTTGTTTCGTAGCAAATTTGGATGGTTCTTGATTCCCAATTTCCGGTTTCCACCATTTGCACTCAGACCAAGATAAACAGATCAAATAAAATTAATCGTACACACCTTGAAAATGCAGATCACTTTCTCTCTTTTCTGCAGTCATCGAACCTTTCGATGACCGCGATTCTTTACTCCGTGATGAAGATTTACTGCTACGCCTTGATTTCGAATCTTTCGATTTTTCGTCCCGCAGGGAAGCTTTACTGCTGGTACGCTGTGATGTTTTACTTGATCTCCTCTCGGTTGTCTTATCGTCTTTCTCGCGTAGCGAAGCTTTGCTTGAACTTCTCTCAGTTGTTTTAACTACACCCCCTGCGTTGTTGCTCACTTCACGTAAGGACGCCTTGCTGCTACTTCGAGACTGCGTGTTTTTCTCATTCCCCTCTCGTACTGACGCCTTGCTTGCCGATCTCTCTGCTTTCTCACTCTCCTTCTCTGCTTCCCGTAAAGACGCCTTGCTACCGCTCTTCCCTGCCTTGCGCAAGGAAGCCTTACTCCCACGAACCTCTTTAGCTGGCTCACCTGCCGTCGCAGTTTGTTCTGCACTTGCCGGTTTCTCCTCCGGAACGTCCGTAGACTCATTAGGCCTATCTGGCTTCATAGCGTCGGTTACTTCAGCAGCATCTGGCTCATTGGATGGAGCCTCTGCTTGTTCCTCTATCTTAGCCGGCACATCCCCTGTTCCCTCGTCGTGCTTTGTCTCTTCAGGCTTAGCTGTAGCGTCTGCTTCACTCTTTGGGGCTTCTTCAGGAACTATTGCTTCCGAAGTCCCCTCTCCACCCTCGGCACCTGTCTTTTCTTCATCCTTAGTCCCATCTTCAGCAACAGGCAATTCTTTCTTTTCCTTGTCATCACTTTCCACATCTTTGCCAGCTTCAGCATCCGTGCTTGCATCCTCTGGCTTGTCTTCAGTCTTAGTCTCGGCAACCTTCTCTTTGTTTTCTACACCACTTGCAGCTTCCACGTCTACGCTCTCGGCAGCCTTCTCTTCTTCACCCTTACCACTATCCTCATTACTTGTTTCCCCGGCAGAATCTTGTTTTGGCTCTTCAACATTCCCTGTTTCCGCATTTTCTGCAACAGATGGTTCCGGTGCCTTCACTGGCTCACCAGCCTCATCACTTCCCTTATCTACCGCATTATCATCTTCCTTTACCCCTGTCTCAGCTGGCTTATCCCCAGCTTGTTCACTGCCTTCAGCAGTCGTATTGTCATCTTTCTCGGGTGATGTTTCTCCTCCGGGTTTTTGCTCGGGTACGTCTTCAGCCTTTCCTGCATCCACACCCTCTTTACCTTCCTCGCTACTTCCTGAACCGGTAGCTCCTTCTTCAGTTTCAGGCGGGGCTGGTTCAGAAGCCAGTTTTTCTCCTGGCGTGCTCTCACCGGTATCGGATTCTTTCGCTGGTTCGGTCTCTTGTGCTGGTTCGGTTTCTTTTGCAGGCTCAGAGTCCGGTGGAGTATCAGCTTGCTTGGGTGCGTCTGCTTCTGCAGGTTTGTCAGTCTCTACNCGTTTCGGCTCTTCAACATTCCCTGTTTCCGCATTTTCTGCAACAGATGGTTCCGGTGCCTTCACTGCCCCACCAGCCTCGTCAGTACCCTTATCTACCGCATTCTCATCTTCCTTTACCCCCGTCTCAGCTGGCTTATCCCCAGCTTGTTCACTGCCTTCAGCAGTCGTATTGTCAGCTTTCTCGGGTGATGTTTCTCCTCCGGTCTCTTGCTCGGGTGCGTCTTCAGCCTTTCCTGCATCCACACCCTCCTTACCTTCCTCACTACTTCCTGGACCGGTAGCTCCTTCTTCTGTTTCAGGCGGGGCTGGTTCAGAAGCCAGTTTTTCTCCTGGCGTGCTCTCACCGGTATCGGATTCTTTCGCTGGTTTGGTCTCTTGTGCTGGTTCGGTTTCTTTTGCTGGCTCAGGATCCTTCGGGGTATCACCTTGCTTAGGTGCGTCTGCTTCTGCAGGTTTGTCAGTCTCTTCGGCTGCTGGCTTATCACCATCGTTAGCTTGCGTTGATGGGTCCTCATCTTTTTGTTTTTCCTGTGTGTCTGTCTTTACAGTTTGGTCTTCTTTTTCATTGTTTGCTTCTTTACCAGCTGAAAAGAAAGAAATTTTTTTTATTTCAAGAAAACTGCATACTGTACAACACAATAGCACCAAAGCTGCCTTAGCAACGTACTTCATTCAAGCCAACCGTATTAGGAAAACTCTGGTCAGATTACACTAGCCTGATGGATCTGTGCATGGATGTCCACATACCTATAATTAACATTTTCAATTTATGCATATATTTTTGTTCCTGTTGCGTTTAATTTAGTTACTTAAGTCTCGTTTTTAATTTTATTGTTTGTAGCTGCCATGCATAATCTTTTGTGCAGAGCATTATAGCTTTTTGATGATGATGACGGGGATGATGATGATGATGATGATACCATATAATGAAAATTTGTGATAGTTATTATGTGGATGCTTTTTTAGTTGCATGGCATCAAAAGTTATTGCATTACTTGATAGATTCTGGTAACTTTCTTGAATATTGATAAGCTTGAATCTTCATTTCCACAACCTTGGCTTTGATGGCCTTTTTCACTTACAAAATTCAACAAACTTCTACAAATGATCGGGGGGCTGAAGGCCCCCAGCCTCCCACTTCTGACAGGCCTGCTGAGTGAATTCACTTTGGGCAAATTTTACTTCAGGAAGTTTTTATCTTGATTCTTGAAATGTGCACTCCAAGGAAATAGAACATTTTCTCTGTCACTGTTTTTTCTCAAAGATCTATTTAATAATGCTTACCACTTTCAGGAACATTTTCTTCTTTTTTCCCTTCCTCTGCTTCCTTTGGAGTTGCAGGCTCAGAAGATTCTCCCTGGGGATTTCCTTCAACATCCTGTTTCGCTGCCTCATTTTCTTTCACATCTTCTGATGCAGCACTGTCTGCCATATCAGCTTTCTCAGGTGGACTTTCCGTCTTTCCAGCAATTTCTTTTGCTCTTTCAATAATATTGTTGACTATGTCATCAGCTATAGAAAAAACACATTGTCTCCGTAAACTTACCATCTATTGTTCAACCGTTACACATCCTGTCAAAAGCTCTATTAAGCCCGGAGGGGCTTACTTAATTTCAGACACATAATTAATGTTCCAGAGGGGGGCTTAAAGAGAGGGGGCTTATTAGAGAGGGGGGCTTATTCACAAAATCGAATGACAAGGAATACAGTAATATAGCTTTTTGGTTCTTTTACACCATATTTTGTGGATTCAACGCACAACTTCACGAGTCAAATACATACATTTTATCACAGTTTTATCTCTAACCATATCAAAATTAACATGCAACCTTACTTAGCTCAATAAATGGAAAAATCTTTGGTAACCTTTAGAATTTGATACAAGTAAGGAGGCTTAGAGAGAGGGGTGATTTAAAATTTTGGCCCCGAGGGGAGGGTTTATTAGAGAGGGGGCTTAATAGAGAGGGATCTTAATAGAGCTTGTACGGTATTAACATGGTTTTCTTGCCTTTGATTTTGTAAAGTTTTATCAATGCCAGTAAATGTCAACCTTGGAGGGATAATTCTTCATGCTTACTCATACAGTACAGGCCTTGCATCAAGAACAACATGGTTTTCCTGCCTAAGAAGTGTTGCTTAAAAAAATTACAGTCTTTCATATGGCTCAAGAATTCCGTCAAAATCATATCAAATTATCTTGAAAATTGCTAAGAATTCTCTGTCATGCTAATATGACTTGTGTTAAGGCTTGCACTAAGTGAGCAACAAATACCCACCAAATGTTCGTGTTTGATACATACAGTATATACTGTACAGTACTGTATAGATGATAAGAACATGTAGTATAATTTTTTCCCAATGATAATTCCATAGAATGGCCACTTTATTTGCATTTAGTTTACCTCAAACAGAGGATAACCACATGAGGTTATCCATGAAAATGCTATTCAATGTTTTCATAATGCTCAACTGTGTGATTTACATAAACTTATTGCTAAAGGAAATAATATTTTAGGAATTCTAGACAAAACTCTCGAAAGTATTTACAGAAATCAATCAATAATTAATAGCCATAGTGGTCTTTTGAAAGGAAAATTCATTCACATGTGTACATAAATTTCTACCTGATAAATTCTTAATGAATTGAGTTAGCAAACAACATATGATTTTACAGGCAGGTAAAAAATGGATCATCTCTCACACTTTTAAGATTAAGACAAGTTTTTGATATCAGAACTTTAGCTGTACTTTTATGGCTGCTCTTTTTGTGTTTCCCACAAGAAAAATATCTCCTTAGCAACAATCTTTTCAGACAATGGTTCTCAGACAAAACATCTGACCTTACTTAGAGTACTGGCCTTTTAAACAAGTGATAAATTTTGCAAATAAAGGAGCATGCTAATTTTGAAATTAAGAAAACTGTGAAATGTAATTAGGATATGAAGCTTGCTATAAATCCTGTTTATAACCAAAAATGTCTTCCATTTACTACCAAAAAGATCATAATGACAGAGACAAAGATTCATATTTGTAAACTTTAATCTATGACTTTATAAACCCCTGTAGTAGTATAAGGTGTTAAAACAAGACAGGAATCTCTTTGAGAGTAGGAATCTACGTTACACTTATTTTGGCACTATTTGCAGAAATATGGTACGCTATGCATGGTTAGAGGGTTGGGGGTAAGGGTTGCTACGTTTGTAGAAACAATTTAGCCCCCTCTTCTTGACAATCTTGCTTTACTGAGAGCAGGAAAAGGGACCATCGCATTTCTCAGCACTATTGAACTAATTTGGAGACCTCTCGGTCTTACAACACAATAATTCCAAGACATTCAAAGTACATTAGTATCCGTTGAATCTATCTTACTCCTACGTAGGCCAAAATGCAAACATATAGGACTGATTTCCCTCTCAATTTATTCCTTTGAGATATAAACTTTTTATACATTCAAACCAATTTAGAGACCCTAAAAACTATCGTAATATCAAGATTAACGATCAAGTTAGATGTTACAGAATAGTTATTTATTATTAATCGAACATTATAGATGAAATAGAGTTATCTTTCTGACCTGCTCGCCAAGCTTTTTATACCGCCATTGACTTTGATTGCTCCTTGATTCATCCGCAAATAATTTTTTTGTTTCGAGACCGAGGCAAATAGCGTTGTCATGGCATTCTCGGAAAAACTTACCACGTGACGACCAGCGAAAAATGTTCTCTTTGAAAAAGCCGAGAGGGGTAGCCTGATAACCAGACCCCAAGAGGGGCATTTCCTCCCAGAAATCTCGAACACTTTTCACGAAAAAACGCCAACAAAAATCCTTGGAATCCTTCTGTTCTGAAAATCTCGTGTGAAATGCTGTTAGATTCTTTGTCTGACTCTGTTCACAGTTTGAACAGTGGCGGATTTGGCAAGTGGGGCTGTTGCCCCCTTCGAGAAGAAAAGTCTTGGAGAACTCATCTTTACACGTGTTTCCTTCAAAAAGAGAATGTCCTAATTTTATGTAAAAAAAAAACTGATTTTGAATTCGTGAAAAATCCAAAAAATTTGGATTTTAGATTTTAGAGACAAAACCAACAATTCGAATGACCATTTTCACTATGCGTGACAAGATGCAATTAATTTGCTAGCTGGTATCAAGACATTAATTTTGTAGTTTCTTACCATTTACAGGCTGAATCTCCACATTTCCCTCATTTTCCACCGTTGTAGATTCTCCTTCGTTCCCTTGAATTTCTGCATCAGGGGCTCCTTCCGAGTTCTGTTCTCCTGAATCTATCTTCTTCTCTTCGTCATCTTGCAAACCCTCTTGTTTCCCATCAGATTCAGCACCAACACTAACCTCTGTTTCTTTTGGGGTGGTATCCCCTTCTGAAGTATCTCCTTCTGAAGTTGTCTCTGCTGCTGCTTCTACGTTCTTGGGTACATCCTTCGCCGTTTCTACTTTTTCTGCACCTTCAGTAGAAGAAAATTGAGGTTAAGTCTTGGAACTACATTTAAAGACCCTTTGCCAACCATGATCCTTTGCGCATAGAATGGTGAGCAAAAAAGACACTGTCATATCATACGAAAGTTGATGGGGCCGCAGAGGATCACTGTTAGCTATGCGTCTTTAAAAGTAATAGGTAGAGGTCAGCCTCGCCCCTGTCATATTTGGACTGAGACCCCATATCGTCTCCGTCCCATTGTGACAAAAGGTCCTGGGGACGAGGTTGGGTAGAGGTAAATATATCTGTCTATTGATAAAACAAAGAAATTTCCAAACATAACAAAGATTCTGGCTCCTCAGCTCTTCTACGTGCCAATGTCAACAATGGCAATAAATTTTTCACTCCTGCTCATGCCCTTGTTCGAGGGGCAAATCTCGTACACCTTGAATATAAATTCTTCTGTTTTCAAGAAAAATCTATGAAAAATCTGTTCAAATACTTTTGTTCTGAAAAATCTCGTGCACTTGTTTGAATGAGTGAAATGCCCCTCGCCCTTGTTCACCAATGCACTTTGTAATCCTGCTGATTGCTAGACTTGCCCCAACTTCGTCCTTCAGTCAAACTGTGAGAAAAAGGTCCTGCGAAAAAAGTTGTCTTGCCTCCTCTTAGGGTCTTATTTTTCACAGTTGACGTAATAGACTTGGGGCAAGTAGCTTTGTGTTACCCTGAAACAAGTAACTGTATTTACTCTCGTTGCTTCTCTTTTTTTCGCGTCTTATCGGACAGTTTCCTCTGATCAGTGCAGGATCAGTGCCGGAAGATATCTAGCAAATTTTATTTCTACGCAATACTGCTTTCCAAGAAAACCTTGCAAATTTCTCAACGTATGCTTTGAGCGAAAGTTTTTTCAGTTTAAGAAAATTCTGCAAATAGTCATTCTAAAATGTCTGTTTATTTACAAAATTTCTTTCCCTAATCTACGATTGCACCCTATTGAAAATGTGTCTGCTCGTAACTTTTTCTACTGTTTTCTTTCCCCTGTTGTGGACTACGTGGTGGACTGGAGACATAAGGATGGAATTGACAGTGAGTTTGAAAGAGAAGATTATTTCAGCAAATTTCTTCAGGTGAATATAATCGAAGGAACACTGAGAGAGAGCATTCATATATTACCTTTTTCTCCCACGTTATCTTTCGTCTCCAGCTCTGCTGTACCCTCTTCCACCTCTTGCTCGCTTGACATCTTGTTCTCCACCAATGCAAAATTTAATAATCGAAGTTTGTTGCCGCTATTTTGCTGCTAATTGTACATATTTTACTGCCTCAAACTTGCATATTACAGAAACGGACCTTTGCTCTTTTCTCCATGATTATAAAAATCAATTCAAGTCAAGATTTTACAATCCAACCTCAATTTACGTACACGTCGACAAGACGACAAGACATGTTTCTTTATTTCTACGTAGTTTCTATGGCTACCTCATCTGATACAAATCTAGCACCCTCGAGGGAGCCTTTAACTTTATGCACAAAACAACAAGTGCGTAAGCATTGGTTTGTGGGGTTTGTGTAAAACAATGCTTTTCAGCTTTTTAGAAACCAAAGGTTTTACTCCTTAACTATTATTATTACTTAATCATATTAAAACACAAAAGCCCTATCAGCAATAATCATAAGTCCTTTACAGTTGCGACTTCGTAGATTCATCTTATGGTAGATTAGATACTCTACTATCGTTTTCCCAAACGACGTTCAGTCCCTCTTTGTTGCGACGACAGTTTAATTTATTTTGCTTTGGTTATGTTGAGGAAACAAGGAGAGATTTTGTAAGACAATAGCAAGAGTTGGTTTTGATTGACACCGCAATTCAAAGCGATTAGCGACTGCAGACAAAGGAAATTCCCCCAACCATAAATTCAAATGGAACAAAGCTGCAAAAGTTTTCTCTGGAACTCAAGTAGCTAGCGCGCTCATTGTGCATTCCAGAAATTGTTTTTTAAGAGCAAACATGAGCATATATCGAAAGGAGGAGGATATATCTACACATCTACCGCGGGCATTTTATTTCTTTGGTTCAGAAGCTGAGCAGTAAATGATTTAATTACACCCAAAATGATAAGAGATTTGAATCGCTTCCCNGACAAAGGAAATTCCCCCAACCATAAATTCAAATGGAACAAAGCTGCAAAAGTTTTCTCTGGAACTCAAGTAGCTAGCGCGCTCATTGTGCATTCCAGAAATTGTTTTTTAAGAGCAAACATGAGCATATATCGAAAGGAGGAGGATATATCTACACATCTACCGCGGGCATTTTATTTCTTTGGTTCAGAAGCTGAGCAGTAAATGATTTAATTACACCCAAAATGATAAGAGATTTGAATCGCTTCCCAATCGGCTTTTGAACCAAATAAATCAAATGCCCGTGGCAGATGTGTGGATATATCTTCCTTCTTTCGATCTATACTCATGTTTGTTCTTAGAAACAATTTCTGGAATGCACAACGAGCGAGCTAGCTACCTGGGTTTCAGAAAAACGGTTGCGGCTTGGCTTGTTTTGATTTACTGGTTGAGAAAATTTCCTTTGTCTGCGATCGTTAATTGCTTTGAATTGAGTTGTCAATCAAAACCAACTCGTGCTATTGTCTTACCAAATCTGCCCTTGTTATGTTGAGGTGTAAGGTGAGGACATATGGCGTGGTGTAAAACCATCGACCGCTGACCTGTAGCACCGACCGATAGTATCGCTCCAAACTCATGTAGGAATCAACCCCTTTTGTTTCATACAGAAATTCCCAAAATATGTCTAAAAATCATATCATTTTTAAAGTATAGCGTACGCTTTTCTGAAAGAGTTTCAACTCAACGTCATTGGGATTGGCCAAAATTCATGTGATTGGTCAATTTCTTAACCCCCTTCTTAACCAATCAAAGATTGATGCATTTGCTGCCCCAATTTACAAAATCGGCTGAATGAGAATCGTTTACCGTTGTTTATCCCAAATTCAAGTCAATTGATTAGTCTCTGTTTGGATAGATAGAACATCTTTCTACTTCTTTGGCATATTTCTTGCCATGAAAACTCGTACCAAGATACCGTGATAATACCAAAGTATGGTCACATGACTTTAACCTCGTTTAGAGATTCGACTGTAAATGTAATTTGGAGAATGTTGTTGTTGTTCATTATGGCTTCTGGATTTGCGTGAAATAAAAAAGGCGACTAATTTCTTGCTTTGTGTTTTGGAAGCCGTTTGTTGAATTGAAGAATGGACGACGAGAAAGGAAGCCCATCAACTTCATATACAAACCTCAGGTATCATTTTGGTATAGGGTTAGGTATCATTCAGTGTAGTTCAATTATATTGCATTGTAAGGGTTTGGCTAATTTTTTTATTGTTTGGAGGAAAGAAAAATGGGCCTAAACCAAATTGGTCATCATATGCCATGCAGATGTTGTTTTGTTTTCCAAACACCCGTTTATAAAGAGCAAAATCTATCACCATTCTACCTGCTAGAAAAGGTATGTAATTTCGTAAATTGCAATTATTATTATGTGCAACTTTGCATAACATAACTTTCATCCAGGGTGAATCTGACGCTGACTGTGCTCCGAAGATTTTTCTCCCAAAATAGTTTGTGCGCCATGTGCTCACTTTTGCCTGCGCCAAGACCGCGCCAAGGAATCGCCTGAAACCAGTGGTCTTACGACCTACGACGAACCAAAAATCTGATATCATAAAAACAAGAATTTCGATTTGCATCACAGTATTTCTATTGTGGAGACCAAATTTGATGGTGTAAAATATTTGTTTAGAAAAAGTAATATTTTGATACTTGAATCTTTAGTAAAACACTTGTTTAGCCATTCAAAATTCAATGAGCCTTTAAAAAATTCACTGCCTAGAGCAGTTAGGTTCTGTACGCATGACCAAAAAATGATTGGAAAACTGTATTTATTTGATGGAAAAAGGTTTGAATTTGCCACAAAAAGTAACCGTAAAATTTGTTTCTTAAATTTCCAGCATTTTATAAAGAAATTTGGCATCTATTAAATTTGCTTGAACTATTTGATTGAAGTTAGAGGCCAAACTGATCAGTTTGCAAAGTGCGCATGGAAGATACGCTCCTGGCTATTGTTTTAAGAACAATTATTCTATTGTTCTTCCTTTGTTATAAATGAAATTAATAGCAGTTTGGGTTAGAGGCAAACCCCAGCATGAAAGTTTATTTTCCCCACCAAAATCTACGCTAAGGTGTTCACCCACACATGCACCATTAGGAGAGCGCAAGAATAAAACAGAAAATTTGATAATGAATAAAACAGAAAGAAACCGTGCCAAAATGCCAATTTTTTGTTTCTCTCATGTCAAAAGATCTTTGCTATAAAGTTTCAAAGGTTATGGCATAGATTAAGCTTCTTACACTGCACAAATTTCAAGCTGTGGATTTGACTTAGCCTCACTACATAAGGACCCTCAACTTACGCTCATCTAATTGAAGTGAATTAATGTTGTTGTTGTCGCTCCAGTCAAGGGCCTTATGGACAAACTCTTCTCAAAACGGCAAAAAAATTCTCGCCAGGAACTAATTTGTTCCTGGACCAATCAGGATGCAAGACTTGAAATAACTTGATGGGATTGGCTGATTCTTCTTCAATTTAAACTTCCCACCAAAGGCAAACAAACGAATTCGAACAACGCGTTCGACTGAACTGCTCCAACGATCAAAATCTCAAAGTAGCGAACGAATTTACGAGATCTTTTGCGTCCCCAAACAACCAAAATATCACTTATGGGTAGGATTTTTTTGCTTTAATAGCTTGAAGAAACATTCATCTAAGTACTGATAGCTTGTTTTGCAGTGTAGCACTTGAGGGAAGCCACTTTTTGTGGTGATTTAGGGTCGGTGGTTTCAAGAAAAGATAGCAGGTGATTTAGGTCATGTCCGTTTCTGGAAGCGTAAGTCCATGAGT
>REGL01000022.1:271399-298581 GCA_004194395.1 Aurelia aurita complex sp. Pacific | reverse complement strand
GATTTGACTTTCAGACCAAAAAAGCCAAGGTCATTTGATGAAATGGATGGTGCATTGTGGGACTGCTCAGTTTGCACATACAAGAACAATGCAGAGGCATTCAAATGTGCTATTTGTGATACCAGAAAAGGAACATCAACAAGGTATAATTGTTTTACATCAGTTGTCATTAGATGCCATATGCAATAAATCAGATCTGATTGATTCTGCATAAAAAAATGTATAACTCCTTCCTAATAATGAGTCATCACAAATTTTCAAAACCAAACGCAAAATACAGTACAGTTCTCTGATAACTTAAAATTCCCAAATTCTTTAAAATGTTTCAGAACCAAGAAAACTTATTCAAATACTTGTAAGAACCTTTTTACTGCACACAGTGCAGTACTTTTGAAGCTTAGCTTCCTAAAATCTTGAACAATCCTTAGTTAACAAAAAGTTTATGAATTCTCATGAATTCTTACAAAAGTTTAAGTTATCAAGTTACAAAAGAAATTGCACTGTAGATATCTTGAGTTAAGAAATTCATAATGTGCTGAAAAACAGTTGTACTGCTAAGTTGATGCAGTACATCTGTGTAGTAATTTCCAATTTAAAGACCCTGTGCTAACCAGCAGTCTTTGCAGGCATTCTTTGCAAGATAGATAAACAACCTTGTGCAAGATGACACATGCAAGGTATGCAAGTTGGAATGGCTCCTTTGAAATTGGAGAAAGGGAAATATCAAATTTTGGACTCTACAGCATTGTCTATGTAACAGCGCCATTCAGTTGGAAACTTTATCAGAGATTTGTTTTGTTATCAGGAAGAACAGCATTTAATTGTGCATGCAACTGACAGGAAACTCGGCATTGAAAATATTCAATATGTGGAATTGGCATTCTTAAATTAGCTCAAATGCTGGTGAGACTTTCTTTTGTTCTTTTTGGGACTAGGAATTTTCGCAATGATCTGTGGGATTTTAAGGGTCTCTGAAAATGCATTGTGGGATAGCTGATGACCACAAAGACCCATGGTTAGCACAGGGTCTTTAAGAGTTAAACAACTGCAGGTGTAGCTTCTTGCAGCCAGTTAATTTGTCTTCTGACAGTCAGCAAATTGATGTTTATGTCTTTTTATTTCTGACAGAAAACCAAAGGTGAACTCTCAGTTAGTTGCTCAACAGACAGCACAACAAGTGTTACCAACACCTGCAAAAATCCAGAAAATAGCCGTTCCCAGGAAAATTAATCCATCAAATAAAAGAAGGTGAGAAAGATACTTGATGGTTTTTTTGAGGTTATGGGACCCATCTACTTAGCCTCATAAATTCTTTTGATGTAAGAACTGATATAAACTTTATGCGAGAGAAAAACAACAACCGATAAATGTTTTTCCAAAAATTTGTGGATGGTTTTTAAATAGTTTGATTTGTTAGAATAGGACAGGTTCTGAAAAGGAATGGCTCAAACCAATTCTATATTGGTCTAATCTATCACCAGAGATAGCGCCAGGGAAGAAATGCTAGGGGGGCAAATACTGCCAGAGTGCCGACAGTCAGAAATTTTTTATGAACGAGTTCAATTCAAGTTCACTGAGATGAGAACGCAGCAAAGAAATCTGGAGGTTTAGGTTATGAAAATGCCGACAGTACGTAGAAATTGTCGAAAATTCAAGTGCCGAGTGAAATTTTGGGGGGCTCCTGCCCGCCTAGCACCCCCGCTGGCGCCATCCCTGTCTATCACCTGTCGTGGAAACTGCCTCGTAATTGTCAAGGTTACCAATTGGATTGGTCAGTTCAGTTCAGTTTGTTTCATTTCAAAATTCTCCGCATACAAATGCTCCTTGATAATATTGCGATCATACAATACAATGAAGTACAAATTTAACAACATTGAAAATTTGGGGGAATCGAGGCGAGAGGGGCACCCCTGTGTCATCTTGTTTTTGTTTTCTTCAACAACATTGAACATTTAGGGGAAATGGGGAGAAAGGGCACCCCCTTGTCATCTTTGCTTGTAGCATTCAATACAACAGTTAGATTCTGACAAAATGCTCTGCTATATCTAAATTTGTAGAGACTGTTTACTTTTTTGAATCCTTATTCTTCATTGCATACTTTACACTGTATAGTATGTTTGCCAACTTAATAGGACCATTGTGGAAATAAAGGCATTTTAAACCATTTAATGCTATCCCTGCCTCGCTAATTAGGGGTGTTTATGTGCTCGTATCTTTGTCATTTTCTTTTTCGTCATTTAATATACATTTTAATCTTTTAGCGCTTTTTAGATTTTAAATTGTAAATTTTTTACGTTTGTGGCAAAATTAATGAATATGTGTTTTTTGTTAGCAGTTTCAGTCACTCAAGATTAAAAAACGTCGACCACTCCAGCGAACAACAAATGGAGGTCACGGTCGGTGACGTCACAGTTATCATAACTGACTATAAGCTGCTACCAGTAAAAGATGAAAAGACACCGCCAGAGTCTCCAGGACAACCAGAGACAACCGCAACAACGATAGCAGCAGCAGCAACAACAACAGAAGCAACACCGACAACAACACCAGCGGAATCAACGGAAACGAAGCTTGAACAAATAAACGGTGATGCACCTTCGCATCCACCGCTAGAAAGCAAGAAAACTGTTGGCGAAACGTCAGAACATGAAAATTCTGAGGTCCAGTCTTCGTGAGAGGAAATTTACAACTGATAAACAAAAAGCGCAGTTTAAAAAATGATGTGCCTCAGTTCATTGTTCCTTGCAATTTGACTTTAAGTATGAACAAATTTGGAAGGAATGTGTACAGATAAAGTGGAACCTATGTTGTATGAATTGTACTTAATGGCAAACTTCTGGAACAAGAATGGTAACCATCAAGCCAAACTGATAAGTCAGTTGTTAAACATTTTGCCGTATTCGTTCGAAAAAGTGCTGTTTCAATGGACCACGATTTTATGCGAAACTGATAGATTTTTACGTGAAGATAGAAAACTCTTGCAAAACGTCTTACCAATTGGAATTCAAACAGAACATCGTCCAGACTTTTCCAAGAAGAGTTATTCTCTCGAAGGTTTCCTGCATCAACATGACTTTAACATTGCCGTGTATAACATTAAGCCTATTCTCCATGAAGTTTTTGTCAGCTATCTAGTTTTCTGGAAATAAGCATACTAGTCATATCGGCCTAACGCTCACATTGGGTGCATACTGAGCTCAGACCAAGAGTTTCATGACCGTTTAAAACTAAATATTTGAAAGTTGTCATCGGAGTAATGCAGCCATCAATAAAAGAAGCAGACACTACACGGTGCTACGCAATGCGATGAACAGTATCATAAAGTATTATTAGGTAAACATTGGTGTGTTTTTTAAGTATTTAATTATTGTCGTCTTTGTATTTCCTTTGAATTTCAATACACCTTTTAGCTATTCTACGAAAGAGCCTGGATCGAGCGTTATTTATACGCGAGGTTCGATCGAGTAGCATTAGAGTTTCTATCACTGCACATTCGAAAATTCTACAAAATGTAGCAAAAGATTGTTCGATTGTGATTCTTTTCAGAATAGCTAAAAGGTCTATCATGGTTTTTTACAAGTAGTTGCAACCTCCCCACATACAAAGCACCCTCGCAAGATATCGTGATTTGGTTTCAAGTTTGCTGTCAGGTTTGATAATGGTACGGTAAATCTAACTGTAGTAATTAGCATATTGATAGCCAGAAAATCACGTGGCTGTTAGTTCATCTTCGGTGCCAACCTGAAGGATGAGTAATTAAAGGTCCCTAGGTCCTTGAGCCTTTTTAGAAATTCTGACACGGGATTGCACACTGGCAGTTTCTCTGAATTTGCCCCTGGATATTTCTGGAAGCTGCCTTTTTGCAAGTTGTGATACCTTATGATAATAATTTGAGAACTTTCTGATGGAATGGGAATGGTCATAAGATTCTACAGGGTGCGCCAAAATAAACTATGCACATTTAGCAGGCCACAATAAATCGTACACTGGACCGATTTTGAAGATTAAGCCTGAATTAGATTCTAGGACTTTTTGAAAATTTTTCTGCTTCCAGTTCTTAGAGCTATAAGCGAGGTTCTTAAAATTTTCTTTTTCAAAAACATTGAAAACGATCAAAAACTTCGATCACATTTTAAAAGATTCAATTTGAATGAACAAAGAGAAAACGTTTTCTGGGGGATTTAGGGGCTTAGTACGAACTCTCGTTCAGCAGATTACAATTGGTCGATTTCTAAATCACAAATCACCACGAACAAGGTCTCTCTTTGTCCATTCATGTCGATTCTTTAGAAAACTTGACAGATGTTTTTTGATCGTTTTCAGTGTTTTCGAAAACTGAAATTTTAGGAAACTCGTTTCTAGCTATAAAAATTGAAAATGAAAAAAAATGCAAAAAATCCCCCCAGTATCTAATTCAGGCTTTCTGCTAACGATTAAGTCATAAATCTTAAAAATCGGTCCAGTGTACGATTTATTGTGGCCTGCAAAAGGTACATAGTTTATTTTGGCGCGCCCGCTACTTCTTCAAACAGTTTTCGAAAACATTGGGACGAGTAGAGTAAGTCTAGATCGGAGTTGCAAGCAGTAATTTACCACCAAAGTGGATTTGATGGAGGAAGGTAATATTGAAAAATGTTTTCAAAGATTCAGTAACGACTCAGGATTGAAACCGTTCTTAAAAATTGCTAACTTATTTTATCCATGAACAGTAGATTTTAAAGGTATAATCCCGTGGTGAAAATCTTTTTGGTAATGATTTATTTTGATATGGAATACATTTTGAAAGCTTACGCTACCCGAATCTGCCCATGGAGCATTGCGGACACCTTTATTTCGTAGGAAATTTTTGTAGGAAATTTTTATTCGATACTACTACCTTAAGTCCTCTGCGGAGGAGCATTGCTCGCGAAGCGAGCTATCTCTCCGAAGGAGCGAGCTAGCGTAGCGCTTCACAAAATTTCCTACGAAATGGAGGTGTCCGCAATGCTCCATGATCTGCCCAGTAAAGGAGCCAAACTAATGTGTTTCATTGAAGTGGATTGCACAATTTTTACAGAGTGTTGCACTTTGCTCTTTTTCTTTAGTATTGATTGGTATGATTAGATGTTTTGATGCGAAGAGTGTTCTTCATTTCTGTGTGCATCTTCTTTCAAGAAGGTTCGCTTTTTTATCACTGCAAACTTTGTCAAAGTAAAAAATTGCAGGCTGAAATTCGCTGACAAATAGTAGATAAGTACTTTTCTTGCTTATGAAGCAATTAGGCCACAGTTTTCAACAATACAGCTTCAAATTAGAGAGCTACAGGGAGCTTTTACGGAGATGCATTGTGTTCTATCGAATTCCTGTAGAAAACGCAATACATCTTGATAAAAAGCTTCTGTGGCCATCTTTAGAGTTATTGTCTATTGGGCAGAGCACATTGTGTTAAGATAACAACAAAAGGCAAATTTGGGCCCAAATAACAACTAGTTTTACAATATGTACGCAAGTATTTTTTCATAAAATTCTACTTGTACCGAAATAGTGTTTTAACGACGTACTGCACGCAAATCCAACTGTATTATCAGTTTGACAGACTTTAAAATGCTATTTTTTGGCTGGAAAATTTAAAGGAAGCTCGTGTAAAATCATAGGCAACAGGATCAATAATGTTTTTCTTGCAAATCCAAATATCAATACGTAGAGTGTCTTTTCTTTTTGTCTGAAAAGGTGCAACCCAGGCTATAAATAAATGACTTGAATACCAAAAAATTGCGTATTTGAATGAAAAGGTGTGGTGGTCATAGTAAATATACGGTTTCAGTACCATAAGATAGTGTTTCATACATTTATGCTATTTGTTCGCATTGAAATCGTATTTTTAATGCCAGTTTCCATTTGCCCATGCAATGAAAACACAGTTCTTGTGGTCAGCGGATTCCTCGTCAGAAGATGCGCAATGCACACGTGTCGAACATTTCCAGTGAACTTGTCCTCCATTGTTCCTCTTCACAGCTTCATCACACTGAACCAACGGCCTAGCCACTACAACGAAAATCAAATCAAGATGATGTTAAAACTATTCGCTGTGTTGTGCCTTGCTGGTAAGTACAATGAATTTACATCATCATTGGCTTTATCTGTGGAAGGATTATTCTATATCGTGCGTAGATTTCGGGAAAATTGCTAGAAAATGTCGTGTTAAAAAAGGGCCTAAGGTTAGGCTAAGCCAACATGGAATTGTTTATAGGGCCTAACTAGGCCATCTCCAAACAGAAGCATAATACTATGTAGACGTGTTTATTGCGAGTTGATTAGATGCAATATTAAAATACGTGAGTTTTAATTCGAAGCTGAAGGGTTTGCAAACTGAAAACTGATCATGAATCGATCACTTTTCGAAAAGACAAAACAAATGCTTCTCTCTCTCGTAAAAAACTTTTAATGTTACACAAGAAACATTTTATAACCCAAAGTTCTTTGCAGCACAGTACAACGTCTAAACTGCTATTTATGTCAGGCGAAACGAAAATCTTCCAGGCGCAATTTCGTTAAAACAAAGGAAGAACAATAGAATCATTGTTTATGTTTTAAAACAATAACCAGGCGCGCATCTTCTGTGCACACTTTGCAAACTTATCAGTCTGGTACAAAAACCACAATTGTTTTATGATTCTATTGTTCTTCCTTTGTTATAAATGAAATTGCACATGGAATATCTTCCTTGCGCACAACATTATAGCAGTCTAGCTAGACTTTGTACTTTGCTTCAAAGAAGTTTGGGTTGCAAAATTTTCTTGTGTGCAACATTAAAAGTTTTTGTCACATGCTAGAATGCCTCATCGACATATTTCAAGTATACTCTGTCTGTAAATTTCACAGTCTGGTTCCAATCATCTTATCACTGCCAGTGGTGATACAACGTAATCAGAAACATTCACTTTTTCAAAAAACATTTAATACTCAAGTTCTTTTATTCAGTAAAAAAACTTTATCTTTTTAGCAAGCATAATTTCTTTGTATCTTACAGTTTCAATAAGTGCTCGCTGCCAGAAGGCAAAGGTTCTTGCAGACACATATTCAACAAAGAGTGCTACTTTATCAACTCAAACAGTCTACTTAGCAGAGTTTAGCATCGCTTGTGAAAATGACGAGCCGGTATGAATTCATTTTTGAAATATACATGGAGAATGTTTATCATATCCTTCAGTTTCCATCTCAGTTTCAGTTTATCATTTTATTTTTTCTGCTAATTTTAAAAGAATTTCATCAGATGGATTGCAAAAGGCCTGGACGTTTATCATGCACACATATTTGTTATAAGAAACTGCCCATAAGAAACTCAACTCTCAGATTGCCAAAAAATTAAGAAACTCCAGTGCTGGGAAGATATAAGTTAAGAAACTATTTATTTTGATAAAGGAAATCCTTGACATATTTCTACTTTACTTTGACTCGTTTCCTGTATCATATTACTCATAAGGTACTTGAGTAATGTCTAAACATTGGAAAGGCTAAAAAATCTTGTTTTGAAATGTCCCTGAGAGCACAGGTAGTGAACATGAAGATTGCTATGGAACCTCTAAGAAACTCGTAAGAAACTCTGAGTACTCAAAATCTGATAATTTTAGGAAATGTTTAGTACTGGCCCTAATTCTTAGTTTCTTATTAATAGAAATACGTCCATTTTAAGTGTTTTTCTGGCTGTTTTGCAAGATGGATATTTGAAATCTTTTGAGTTTGCCAAGGGACTACAAAAAATACCAAGACACTACCTCAATACTTCAATCTTTAAGCTATTAGAAAAATCAATCCCTATGCAGTAATTATTGTGTGACAACTTTTGTTGCAACGATTGTCAAACAACGGGACGTGTTGTTGAGTCACTGGTATAATTTTATTTTCATTTGATTTCAAGGAACGAAACTTCTATGCTGAAATAAATGGCAATCTTCTTCCAGTTGGAAAATCTGCAGACAGTGGCAAATACCAGGTAAAGACAACATGCATTTTAAGGAGGTTGCATGATTGATTTGTTGATATGAATAAAACCTTTTTACTAACTGCAGTTCTTCTTTTAAAATGCATTCCTTGCTTTGTTATAATGTGCAGCTAAATCACAAATGCATGCATTACTATGAGCAGCAAATGGAATGGTTTTGTGCATGTATTTGCATAATAATTAGCCTGCTGCAAATTTCAGACTTTGCTGGGATTTGCAGCCTTTGCCTCAACAAGAAAATAATTTCTGAGGTTGATCTCTTTCAAAATATCCTAACTTGAAAAATGTAGGAGATATGTAAAATAGAAAAAGTACAATGTACAGGCTCACAAGGATTATGATAAAGCTACCAAGAGAGACCTAATGCAACCATATGAATATTTTACAATTTACCAGATATGCTTGATAATTTTTGCAATAATTTTAAGTCATCATGAAAAGCAAATCTTGTTCCTCTTTAATCCAGGTTAGTTGGTCAAGTGAACACAAAAAAGCAGTGAAAGGAAATATTCCAATCAAGATTTATGACGAAGAAGGTTATTCTGCCTACAGAAAGGTAATTACTGATAATTAGTACTTCCCTAATTTTCAAAAAGACCCCCACCCCCAAATGATTTACAGTGGAGGGCCCCTTGAAAATCAGCATTGCTGAAGGGCTACCCTCTTTAAACATGTAAAAATGAAATGAATAAATAAAATATCATTTAAGCCATGTTTAATTCATAAAAGAAAATTCCAGTAATGTTACAATTGTTTCAACAATTTGGTGTAATGATTAGTAAATGGCTAGGCCATGTTAAGATAATCTTGAAATTTCGGAAGTTTATATAGAATATTGAAGGTAGTAAATCCACGCTGTTCTTCCTAGGCCCAAAGATCTGGTGACAAAGAATTATCAGTTGATGCTCTAACTACGATTACATTGAACCACAGAGGGGCAAAAAGAGAGGGATTCGTTGTGCAAACTGAATTTTTAGCAGCATGCATTGCAATGGGTGTTTGGTGGCTCGCAAATACAGCAAGAGGAAAGATCATGGAATAAACAAAATATCTTGCTTAGAGTTTTTGCACTAACTTCTGTTTATAAGAAATTAGTTTTCCTATTCACGAATAAATTAAGAAATATTCCAGCGCTCATTCCTTCAATTTGTAATTTCTGTCTGTAATTTAAGGTTCGTCAGAATTGAGTGGTTGTTTTTGTTTTTGTTTTTTGGCAGATATCCACCCAAAGTACCTGGTATCCCAAAAAAAATGTATACGGATTTGGTTGACTCCAGCGATGTGAATTTAGCTTTAATCAATGTCTAATCACTCCAAAAATGTTCCTCGATAGTTAAATTGAACATAGGTACCTCGTTTGTTGGCATTGGTGCTTTGAGAGCAGACATGTTAATCTTGAAAGCTCTAGGATTTTTTGCAAATTTTTCATTTTCAAATTTTATAGCTAGAAGCGAGTTTCTTAGAATTTTAGTTTTCGAAAAACTGAAAACGATCAAAAACATCGATAAAGTTGTCTAAAGAATCGACATGAATGGACAAAGAGAGAACTTGTTCTTGGTGATCTGCGATTTAAAAATCGACAAATTGTAATCTGCTGTACGAGAGGTCGTACTAAACCCCCAAATCACCCTGAAAACGTTTTCTCTTCGTTCTTTCATATTGGGTCTTTTAAAATTTGATCGACGTTTTTTGATCGTTTTCACTGTTTTCGAAAACTAAAATTTAAGAAAATCTCTTCTAGCTCCAAAGGCTGAAAACGGAAAATTTGCAAAAAGTCCAAGAATCTAATTCAGGCTTTATGCTAAAGTCATATTTCTTCAAAATCGGTCCAGTGTGCAATTTATTGTGGCCTGCCAAACGTGCATAGTTTATTTTGCACACCCTCTTTAAGCAGTTTTGTCCGCTGTTTTTCTACAACTTTCTCCTGTTCATGAGATTTCACTGTGCCTAGTGCAGCAATTTTTGAGACCTGGAAGAATGGAATTGCGTTCCACAGTTAAGTATAAAATAGCAAAATGTAAAGGACGACTTTTTCAACGAGTATGTTTAGTACGTGACATCTTATTGTCATCGTTTTCTTTGGCCATGAAAATGGCACAACCAAGGGACTGGGTCTGTGTTTACTCTCCTGACCGTCAAGAGCTCCAAGTCGTTTTTAAATTCTTAAAATTTGCGTTATTTAGGGGCAGAGGAATCTTCATGGTGACTTCAAAAAATTAGATATTTAAAATCTTACTCAAAATTCAATGCGTTAAAAATGTCTAAGGTCCTGTGGCCAGGAGAAGGACGACGATATTTTTCTTGAATATCAATGTCATGTTTTCGTTCCAAATTCCATAGTGATGGAGATGATCAACAATTGATTATGTGATTACTCATTGGTTGGTTTAATGATCGAGTAAGCTGCTCATGAGATAAATGATCATTGTTTACTGCACTTTGTTGAAGTTTCAAATTCCATCATGGTAGACGCCGTGGATTGATAAATCACATAATCAATTTGTTGATCATCTCTTTCACAACTTACTTAATCAATTAATCATTTAACTAATAGCTTTTAATTGATCCATCACTGACTGAGATTGATTAGGTGATTGAGTAATCTGCGGAGGAGATGGGTGGTGGTTGTTGTTTACTTCGCCTTGTTGTGGTTCCAAATTCCATCATGGTGGACGCTGTGGATTCTGCATCCGTTCAACATAGCAGTGCCATTTCAATTCCACAGCGCAAGCATCTCCTTGAAGAAGAAAGAGATGAACTTCAAGCTATCAGCGCTTCGCCAAACATCAACAATGATTCGCATGATGCAATAAAGAGCCAAGAACGAGCTGGCAATCCCCTCAACTCGCCATGGACTTTCTGGTTTGACAGGTGCGTATGACGCGGCCTAAAAATATTATCAGCGTACCGTATCATCTTTCTTTTCAAATTCATTCCAGAATCCCAGAGAATTTAGTAAGTCAGAATTTGTATGAATGTTCAATCTACAGCAAGTCTAATTTTGCGCAATTTTTTGTGCACGGAGTATTTTTTTGGAGAGCTTTTCGGCATGATTATTTTATGGAGACGCAGTTCAACCAGAAAAAAAAATTTTGGTCATTGTTGAATGGGCGCCCTATCACCCTGAAAGTGACACGCACAAAAAATAGCATGTAAATTTGAGACTATCATTTAATTTGACACCAAATTCGCAGTAATATGAGTTTATCAAACTTTTATGCTCAGTTCAGTTATTCATTTTAAAATTCCAGACAAAGATCCTTTAAAAATACAATAATTTACAAAAAATTACAACAAGATTACAAGAGACAACTAAAAGACCAAATGTTAAATATTACAAAAACTAGGAAATTTTCATGGAGGGGAATTTCTTAAGGAGGAGCTCTCTCGGTAGGTAAACTAATCAAGGAGAGAGAGCACCCCCTGTTTTAAAAACCTATTATGATATTTAATCAGAGAGAGTGGTGCTTTGTTACAACAGCTATCGGAGAAGAGTGCAGTTTAGGGCAAAGATATGCCCATAGTCTATTGGTTGTATCTGTATGTGGTAAATCTGGAAAGGTTTCTTGTTATCAATGGAAAATGTACGAAATTTATTGTGAGTGAAGGGCTGCCAGGGGCAGCGCCAGCCCCGAAAAAATGGGGTGGGCTAGGGGCACAATTGAATGCCAGAAGGTATACCTAAGAACAGAAACATGGTGTGGACATCCCAGTTCACCCCATGGGACCGCTCCTGAGGGCTACAGGTAGAAGTTCCGCATAAAATTGTATAAAGAAACATAACCTTGTTTGGAACACGCAATAGTGCTACATCAAGTTTAACTTAAATAGATTTGATTTGATACTTGGAAACTAATCAAATTGGTTCTTCTTTTACCGATTAGGGTATATCAAGAAACAATCAGCTTTCACAGATGATATGGTTTTATTTAACTGTCAATTTTTCAAAACTTAGGCTACTAAACTGCGGGCAATTTGAAGGTGTTATCGTGCAGTGGTGTAATCCTCTGACTTTGCAGCTAGGATAGTCAGATGGACAGGGTTCAGTTCCAGGTAGAGACGCACCGCTTGATCATCATGACAAGGTGTTGCAAAAGTCAATTTAGTTCTTCTTTACTGCAGCTTTCCCAATGCTTGGTGCTAAAAACCACAACTTCAACTTCACCAATGATCTCTAGAAATGAAATAATTTTAACTTCACAACTAAACACATTATTAGTACTATGGAACAAAATCATATTCAGCATTCATTCATAGCAACATGAAGATGACTGTACATTCTTCTCTGTTGGACACAGGAAATTCCCACAACTTCTTAAATTTAACACTTTTATATTTGTTGATCTCCATCTGAAATTAGCTTTTCCTAAATTTTAGATATAAGCGTGGTTGCACAGGAGCAGAATATGAAGCTAATTTGAAAAAGCTGTACACAGTATCTACCATTGAGGTATGTTATTTGGCCTCTCTTGAATCCCTTATGTGAAAATGAGACCAAGAAAGATATATCAAGATCTGAAACTAAACGAAGAAATGCCTATCTTGTTTTCACACTGGATGAGAAGAAAAAACCCATCACTGATTGAGAGGTCACTGCCCCCAGGATATCAAAATGATAATATTATTCAACAGTTGACATGCTCAAATGAATTTCAAAATTTATCTGATTGATATTGGCTGCTCCTTTCCTTAGAATTATGAGGGATTTTCTCAAGAAAGTGCTCCAAGAATCCCTCAAAACAGGCCTAAAATGTTGCTATTACACAGCAAGAATTCTCAAGAGTTCTTAAGAAACTTGTCACAGCAAATTGTTGGATACTTCTATGTGCACTAATTTCTTCTATGCATTGATTTGTGGCTCCTTTTTGTCATTAACTGGTTTCTCTTCTTATTACAGGGATTCTGGGGAGTATATAACAATATTCCAGATGTTGGGAAAATCGGATTGGCTTCATATCATTTGATGAGAGATGAAAGAAGACCTATTTGGTACTTATTATGTTCATTCAAATTTTGTTGAAGTTGTTATCAGTTGATATAAGTAGTCTGCAACTGGACATGGAGAGAGCCTATTAGGGTCTTCAAGGGTAAAATTGGTAAATATTGGGTGTGAAATTAGTATGGCAAAAAATTTGGATGAATTTTGCTAAAATCGCTGTTCACAGTTTTCCTCTCTAACTACAGACGCTCAAACTTACTTTCTCAACATAGTGAATGTTGATTTATCAGTTCAGCGCCTATTGTTTTCCAGCAATCAACACTACCTATTTTACCCTAGCCCCCTTTTTACCCCTGCGGACCCTATCCAGTTTAGGGATGAACGGATAATCTGTCTGGGAAGAATTGGGACCTACAGGTTAGGGAAAAGAGAGAAATTAAATTGACATATATTCACCCCGGAACATTGTTGATGTACCAAAAGTCAGAATGGTGCTGTCTGTGAATTTTTATTCCATGAATGATTGTGGGGTGGGAAGTTTACTGAATGGTCAAAGCTACATACTGTGATATGAACAGAACCAACAAATAAAGAGAATTCATTTTTCTTTTATTTACTTGAAATTATATGATTCGGATATCCTCCTAATTTTGAATAAATTTGTAAAATTTGTTTTTACTTCAGGGAAGATGATTGCAATGTTAGAGGTGGATATTGGAAAATGAGATGCAGTAAAGACAAAACTGTAAGTTTTCATTTTTAGACACTTCTTCTCTTTTTATTTCATTTAATGATTTATATTTGTTTGATGCATAAGTAGTCAAAGACCAGTTTATTATTTTTGTACCTCATGTTAAAAAGAAATGACAAATAAATGCATGAGTATTTTGCTGTGAAAAAGAACCCTTAAATTATAGCCAAGGAATAATGATGAATAGATGTTGATATATAATTACAAATTCTTGGATATTTTGGCATATATGATGTTTTGATTAAGTCAGTCCTTCATTTGAGATTTGAATGCTTCATTTCACCTCCATATGTTGTCCATATCATAAGAGCTCTAGTCCCCTCTATTATGCCCCCTCTCTGATACGCCTCCCTTCTAAGTTGAGGTTTTAGATAAGCTCCCCTCCCACTTATATAATATGCTAGAGGTTGCCAAAACATTTGCTTGTTGATTTTGATGTGGTTTTGGGATAGAAACTGTGTTGAATTTGTGTATTTGACTCGTAAAATTGTATGTTGATTCTGTAAAATACGGGGTAAAGCCTTGTAATATGTCTCATAGGCCCCTTCTCTTTTAAGTCCCCTCCTAGAGTCCACTGAAATTAGATAAACCCCTTGGTAGACTTGTCCCAAGTCTATTTCGTCAACTTTAATAAGTTTGTCTGAAAGGACTTTTTGACGAAATAGACATGGGGCAGTTCTAGCCCCTCGGGGGCTTAATAGAGCTTTACCGTATATAACAAGTTGCTCTTTATTTGTATAAACAAATCTTTTTCTAGCTAATCGTTTTTGATATTGCAAAATAAATCATTTTTTGTAGCCAACCTTATGGAAGGAGCTCCTGCTTGCCGTAATTGGAGAACAACTTTCAAATTTTGTACACGATGGTAATTTGTTTATGTTTTTCTCTACGACTATTTAAAAAAGACTTCGTCTGCTTCGCTTTATTACCCGAGTTTCAGGGCAGAGATTTCGATAACGAATATGATTGTTTGAGGAGCGGGGTATTCCTGTATTGCCTGTCATCAAGGGATACAAAGTTGGGCTCAGTTCTTGTGTTGTTTCTAGCCTATCATTGTGTTGATTGTTTTAACATTGTTTCTTCTGAATAGGGTTAAACCAAATGCTAACTTTTCGCTTCGGACAATGCGGAAAATATCAAGCCCTCTTCATCGTATTGACATCAGGCTTAATATGTTTTCCACATTGCCATTGCAAGAAGTTAGTTTTGGTATGGGGTAGCATTCTTGGCTTTCGAAGAAGCTGCACGATGCTTTTCTACAACATCAGTTTTGGGATACCTGTGGTGAGGTTGCATTTTGAAGGACATTCGAAAGAGAAAATGTTGAATAGGGGAAGTTAAACTAGAACTGGAGACTTTGAAAGGCGAGGAAGCAAGAGTGAAAGAAAGGAAACTAAAATACGGAATATATTATTGATAACAAAGAAGAAATAGGCAAACGAAAAAAACGTACAAAGAATGCGTAAAGGAAATAAGGAAAATCTTCTGTCATAAGGGATTGTTTTGCCGCAATATTTTGGACCATTAATAAGAAAAGACAAAATGCAAAATTGTTATTGGGAGGAAGAGTATATGCGAAAAGATCTAGGGGACGTCCCCGTAAAACGTGGATGAAGAACAGCATGAAATGGGCAAAGCTTAACTTTGAGCAATGCATGAGAGGAGCTGAAGATCGTGACTACTGAAGAAGAGTAACGACGAATCTTATATATGGAGCAGTCACCGAATAATGATAAGGACATTGCAATCCAGATGAATTGTAGCTCCTATCTACAGTGCAAGGTTAAGAATTCTTGAGCCATATCAAAGACTGCAAATGTTGCTAATCGTTAATTCTTAGGCAGAAAAACCATGTTAATGTACGCAAGGCTTTTTTATGCATTTCTACCTAGCATCCGAAGGTAGTATTAGGACGTTGAGAAGCTGAGTTTATCGAATCAGCGTTCTGGTCCTTCCTCTCGATGTGACCACACCTCGTGATTCCTTTAGCCTGGAATTGCAGAGAGTTGGCGACTTTCCTCGCACTTTATAGCAGGTTCGGCAGGGCGAGGACTCGAACCACCAACCTTAAGATTGGTAGTCAAGCGTGCTACTACTGAGCCATGACGCAAGGCTTGTACTGTATGTCATTCCCTCTTTGTCTTTCGTTCTTATCTGTTATATCTGTTTTATCTTACAGGTGACGAAATAGTTGGCGTTAGTGTCAGTGTGCGAGACAGAGATGACATCATCCAAGTTTGGAACCAAGAAGCAAAACATAGCGATTCAGCAAGGGTATGTCTCTTTCTATATTTTGATGCAGTAGTCCCTATATGTTCTATTGGGCACCTCGTGAACCAAAAGGGCACTTTTTGATTTATTTTAGAATCTTGGGGGCATGTTCCCCCAGTGCTTCCCGTTTCCTACGTCTCTTTCGCTGTAAGGCCATACAAGGCATGAGCATCAAGATCGAAATGCTCACTCTTTGCAGAAGAAAACTAATTCTTCTAAAAATTGTGCCTCAAAACCTACATTCTACCGAAAAAATAATTTGTGCCATTTTGCTCTCCTAATGAAAAAATTCGTAAACTTTGAAAGTTAGACTTGCTCGAAGTCTATTTTTTCGTCGGTGATTCTTCGTTGGTAATTTATAGAGGAAATGCGAAGAAGCGAAAACGAAGAATCACTGACGAAAAAAGAAATAGAATTGGCGCGAGTATAATATTTTGTTACATTTCTGTTCGTCGCAACATCGCAGCTTTGACTTGCAAAGATCCTGCAAGCAATTAAAGGGGTTACAACCAGTATACCTTACACGTGCCATGTATTTTGGCCATTGTCGTGGACCTTGAAAATGGTAACAGCGAAGAGACCACAAAGGATGGATTCACGAACCATGCAGGTTGCAAAGGCCCCTTTAACAACCCACTGCGAGGGAGACTCAAAAGTTGCCAGTTTCAAATAAAAGGCCCCTTTGACACCCCACTGCGACTGAGACTTATAAGATGCCAGTTTCAAATAAAAGGCCCCTTTAACAACCCACTGTGACTGAGACTCATAAGATGCCAGTTTTAACTAAAAGGCCCCTTTAACAACCCACTGCGACTGAAACTCTTAAGACACCAGTCTCAAATAGAAATCTGTAGTTGTATCAATCGAATTTGCGTTGCGATTTCACCGCAAATACACACTACAAGTTAACTCAATTTCGGGCAAATTACAAAACCCTTCGAACTGATTTCAACGAAAGATTTTCCACCGATAACATGGTAAATAGTTCGTGATGCGTTGGTTGCCGTTTATCTCACGTTGAAACTAAACAAATTGTGAACAATATTTCTGATAAAAAATGTGCATGTTTAATTATTTTCCAATTTTTTCACCACTAACAACGATTCTTAGTGATAATTCAAAAATTTGTTAATTATGCATAAGATCTCGTCTGCAGTCAATAAGAACGCAAAATGGGGGCGTTCATCATATCAGAAGAGTTGATCGGCTTTTGGATGTTTCGTTGAATATTATAATTCAGGTTGAATAAAAGAAAGCGTTCCGCTGTTTTTAGATAACACCTCAGAACTGTTTTCGTCGTAAAAACTGTCTACCGAACTGTGGTAGCTTATAGCAACAATTCACATTTATGGTCCCATTTTAGGTCATGCAAAATTCATGTTGGATTTTTGAGAGAATTTTCAACATTATTGCTCGCTAGTATTAAACAGTCAGTGGTATTTTTAGCCCTCTCAGTATTTTGACCTGTATTTCCTAGTTAGAAAGCGTTTTGTTATGGGTAACTATGGTTAAAGAAAAGTTGCGACGGCTTAAAAATAGTTTCCAGCTTACGCACTGTGCGTTGTGTTTGGTAACATAAGGACGTAGCTTTTTGCAGGGCAGTGGTTCCTTTCCTTTTTTGTATTCATCTAAGATATTACAATACATGTTACATTACAAACTACCATACTTTCTTACTACCATACACCTATACAATACTACAAGAACGGTAACCACAGGGAGCAACAGACAATGACTACCCCATGGTCATAACGTAAAGAAACATCCAACTTAGTTACAACTAAATATACAATTACAAAAAGCTACACATAAATGATTACTACTGGTAAATACTGAGGCCTGTTTCACGTTGGATGCCAGGCCAGCATAAGCGCATGATGCCGAGCAAGGGCCCACTTTGTAAGACTAATGTTATGGGTCCCTATTGGCCAGTGATATCAGCAAATCAAAGAACGCAGGGAAACAGGGACGAAAAGTCATAAGTCTAGGACAATAGCCTTTCAAACGACGTCCGTTTTGTTCTGATTCACACGGTGAACATAAATAATGTGAGACTTGTTCGCCATCACTACTTTTTAGTGAAGAGAGACTTGCTTCTTGGAATAAAGTTAGAAAATTGTGAAGACAGTACTTACGCTGTGTGCTAGAGCATTGGGGCTCAAATCTTTCAAATCTGTAAAAAGGTGGGTGTAAAATTCTATCACATTTTTCTATGAATTGACGGGCTTGAAGGGCACTTGGGGGACTTGGGGGTTCTGAATCTGTCGTGGACATTTTTTGATATCTTTATTTTCAAATTTGATATTATTATTTTCAAAATGGTAGCATTTTAATTATTTTGAAAAAATTCATCGAAAATTTAAAAAATATTGAAATCATCGTAAACCTTAAATCAATGGAGGGAAATTGATACAATGGTCAAGAAAACCATAGTTTGTAGAGGTCTACATTATGGTGGCAAGCAGAAATCTGTAGCTCTGCTGGTATAGGATTTAGAAATTTGATGAGAAAACAATAATAAATGCCGAAAAACAATAAATGCCGCCATTTTGAAACTAATCAAACTATCATAAGATTTCCACGGCAAATTTACAGCACAGTACCCTAAGTTCCTTTCAACCCATTTAATTCAAAGAAAAATGTAATAGAATTTTACACCGACCTTTTTAAAGATTCGAACCCTATGCTCTAGAGCATCTAAAGCATAGCTTTGAAGCAGCAGTTGAACTTAGGTTGTAAACATCTGGTCAAAAAACCTGCTTTTTAAATCTTTCTAACCCGCTCACAAAGATTGGATTTGATAAAATTATCCAAAAACAAGTCGTTAGTAGATTTGAGGTTTAGTTTCTTGATTTTTGTCGCTTTGGTGGTAATAAAGAATTTAAGAGAGTTAGAAATTGTAACCTTTTTTAGGAACGTGGTTTCATTGCAGGGCTAAATGTTAAAAGATGGTTAAGAAATTAACTTGGTGTGCCTTCTCATGACAGTGTCACACAAATATGATTTTCATGATGGCTATCTTTTTTTATTACATTAAACGCACAAGTTTCAGATGCGTAAATTGCGAGTGAAATTTATTTGGACAAAAATTTCCAGATGTTTCTCAAGAAATGTACCTTGTTGCTATTCTACAAAAGAGTCTAAATCAAGCGATATTTTTATGCATTTTGTAGAATTTTCAAATGTGAACAACAGTGATAGAAGCTCCCTAGAAGCTCTAACACCACTCAAGCGAACATTTCGTCAAATAAAACTTGATGTAGAGAGGCTGGACGACAAAAAATACTATAAGCTATGTTTTAACACACTGAGGCCTTTCGGACTTGTGTCCTCATCAGAGTATGATTTCGAATGATTCTAAACTATCATCGATGTGTATATAAGCTTTTACGAGGAAATTCTATATTTGAGGATTATGACGTATGAGGTAGATATTTAATTAGGAGTTTAGAAGGGCGTGTCCTTCTTTGAATAGTTTTTCTTCATAATATAAAAGAGCAGACGAGTTATTTAGAGCAAAGAATACGAATATTTTGAAAAACGGCTCTTTTAGCTTGTTGTGTCTTATTCCGCATTCGTGGACGTGTTTGGGAAAGCTACAAGTTGAAATGCCACTTCTGGATTCTGAAATATGATTATTCATGCGATTGCGTAAGGTCCGTGTCTGTCCAATGTAACTCATCNTAAGCTATGTTTTAACACACTGAGGCCTTTCGGACTTGTGTCCTCATCAGAGTATGATTTCGAATGATTCTAAACTATCAACGATGTGTATATAAGCTTTTACGAGGAAATTCTATACTTGAGGATTATGATGCATGAGGTAGATATTTAATTAGGAGTTTAGAAGGGCGTGTCCTTCTTTGAATAGTTTTTCTTCATAATATAAAAGAGCAGACGAGTTATTTAGAGCAAAGAATACGAATATTTTGAAAAACGGCTCTTTTAGCTTGTTGTGTCTTATTCCGCATTCGTGGACGTGTTTGGGAAAGCTACAAGTTGAAATGCCCACTTCTGGATTCTGAAATATGATTATCCATGCGATTGCGTAAGGTCCGTGTCTGTCCAATGTAACTCATCTCGTTGTTGCACATGTTACATGAAAGGAAATAAACCACATTTTCACTCTGGCAAGTAATGCTGGATTTGATTTCCCAAGTGCTGTTATTTGCGGTTGTGAATGAGGTGACAGGCTGCAGATACTGTTTGCATAGCTTACATCTTTTGTTTGAACAGAGTGAAATTCCAGGGATGCGATGCCAAAAGGTTTATTTCGAACGTTTTTAGTGAAATTTTGACGACTTTAAAAACGATCTATGAGGCTCTGATAGGGGTTTTTGGGAGCAAGGGAGGATGGCCTAAAAAGGGCCGGGAGCAAGGGAGCATGGCTAGAAAATGCGGGAGCTTGGGAGCACATGAATTTCTTGATAATTTACTTCATACATTTTATTGATTTCAACTTTCAAAAGAGTTCCTCGTCCTTCCATTTGATTTTGGTTGTTGAGGATAGCGAGAAAGATTGCTAAAATGAATTTATTTGAAAAACATTATTTATTTTGCGCATAGAAATGTATAAACATAACGCGCGATCGAGGCTCTTTTGTAGAATAGCTAAAAGGTCTATTCACTTCTTTCTTTGATTTGTTTTCATTTCTATGCAGGTTATTGAAGCCATCCACGATTTAGACCAAGATTTAACTCTCTCCAAATCATTCTACAAAGGTAAGCCTGCAATGTTTACTGCCGACGATCAACAGTGAATGCATGATTCTTTCGTGAATGAACGTTAAATGAACGATACAGAACATGCGAAAAAGGGCTTTAAACATTCGGCTCTAAAATTATGGAACGATACATCTGTTGATATACGAGAGGAGAGGCCTTAACTCTCGGTTGCTTTGAACAACAATATAAGTTTTGTTGTAAAAACGTGAAAGTACATTTTTGTATATTGCTTACTTTAGGTTTAGGTTATGTATCATTACTTTCTTAAATTTTTACTGGACATACATTGAAAACAGCTTTTTGTAAGTTGAAGTGTTTATCCAGTTTAAATATTCATAATTATTATTATTGTTATTTGTTATTACTTGTTTCAATTTATTTTCGATCTCTTTTAGCTCACATTGAACACACAGCATTCGAAAGTGGAAATAAACGCAACGTTCCACAGGCCGCGTCTTCCCGCAGATACGAAGCGTTCTCGAACCCACCCCCTGGCTTTGGCACACCGCCAGGTTATGGATCTTCGCCGCGTCAAGCTTATGGGACACCGCCAAGAGACTTTGTTCCACACAGATTTGGAACACCTCCGAGACAGAGCTTCGGACAAGCCCAAAGGGACCAACAACATGGGCTTAGGTGATTTTCTAAATACTGTACATATTAATTAGATTTTAAATACCTTTAGAGGATTGTTGATACACTCTTTTTTGTTATAAGAATACTATAAATTTTTTCCAGCCTCAATATTCTTAAGACATTTTTCGTTTTTAGACTTAACAATATCTTAAAGTANCTTATGGGACACCGCCAAGAGACTTTGTTCCACACAGATTTGGAACACCTCCGAGACAGAGCTTCGGACAAGCCCAAAGGGACCAACAACATGGGCTTAGGTGATTTTCTAAATACTGTACATATTAATTAGATTTTAAATACCTTTAGAGGATTGTTGATACACTCTTTTTTTTTATAAGAATACTATAAATTTTTTCCAGCCTCAATATTCTTAAGACATTTTTCGTTTTGAGCCTTAACATATTCTTAAAGTATTCTTATTTTTTCAAATCTGATATGGTTTCAAGGGAACATAGTTCAAAGAATTGTCATATCATTATGAAGAAATGGTCGAATGAAAGAAAAACTTAAGCAATTGTAACGATAAGAATCTTATGAACATCGCAAGACAGGCAACTGCTGGAAAATGAGACACAAATATGCGAGCTGAGGCTGAGCAATATTCTTATAATATTCTTGAAATTTGGATGATTCTGAGCCTGAATATTCTTATAAACAATATTCTTATTAAAAAAAAAGAGTGTATTTACGGACGGAGCACGGAGTATGGAGATCGGTGACAGAAAATTGTCACTGTTTTTAGCAGGGCATGAAAAACATCCGGACATATGACTGATCGATGCAGGAAACTTTCGAATCACTGTCTGTTGCAGAAAATTTTCAAAATTTGTTTTCTAATGGCTTCAGTGTAATTTCGTACTGAAGGTCAATGTGCAATCATCAACCAGGGCCTTTCTTTAGCAGCCCGTCCCTTGTTTGAGTGATAAATCAGATGATAAATTTCAAGCCCTTCCTGAAACATCCCCCGAAAATGTAATGGAAAATAATGTTCGATATCACCTCTGTTAGAGTGTGAAAAGAGGTTCTCTTCACACTGCAGGAATGTCAGTTTATTTTCACAAGCTTTCAGGTAACCGCTTGAAACATCTCCTGCACGCAGTCTTGATCTATCTTTCACAAACAGCTATCCAAGGGGATCTGCTGAGAAGAAATTTATTACATAGCCCCTCCCCTCTTCCTTCCCGAGTTTTCCTTCACGTACAATGCAGAATTCATTTACAGTTAGCACAGCCCGCTTTCTCAGAATAGCCTGATATTTGGCAGTTATTTTGGTTCCGTGACTTAAGCTGACGCCAGATATTTTCAGGCTGTTTCAAGTTATCTTGAAGAGTTGTTTTAAAGAGTTCCAAGTTATCCTCTGCTAGCCATTAGGCTTTGGGCGCCGCGCATTAGAAAACATTTCATTTCATTTTAAAAGATTGCTACATACAAGAGCGTCATCTCCATTTAATACAACACGAAAAGAAGCATAACATTTGATCTACTAATAACAACTTACGACTGTTCACGCAATACGAAAGCACTTTTAAGGAAGGTGGCAATCTCTTTCACCAGGCCAAAGTTTTCATTTGACATCATAAATATAAATTCTCGTGTGGCGCTAAGTTCCCGAAATTAGGAACCAGTTGCTGAAAAAGGAGCAACAGTTTATCACGAGATTCATCATATGCATTGCATGTTAAAGGGGCTCCGTCGTCAAAATGTAAACAAAACGATAATTTTTGCAGTTTTTTGAAAGGTGATATCACACCGGATTTTCGTATTTTTTTCAAAATGAAAGTTGCTGTTTGGGCATTAATCCTTGTACTTCACTAAGGAACAAACCAAACATTCATATCTTCTACGATTGCTCGGATAAAAGAGGATTTTTAACGGTCGCTTTTTGGCGGCTTGGGTGAAGCCACCAAACAAACTGCAGAGAACAATGGATGAACAATGGATAATCGGCGACACGTGCGAGTTACGATGGAGCGCCTTTAATAAAAAATGTTCTTCGTTCTCAATGCAAAAATGTTCTTCGTTCGTTCCCATGTTTGTGTTCTCAAAACAACGCAAACACGAGTTGAGTAATGGCGGTGGTAAATATTCACAGCTCTTCTGCCAAGCTCGAAGAGGGAAACAAACAACAAACCACTTTGCTTTCCTCTGGGAGTCTTGGACAACCCATTTCCCTCTCGATATCCATATAGACTGGACTTTTCACTCGTGATGAAAGGAGCAACCCAAGAGCAGAACATTTGCCTAGGTTCACAGAGTCTCAGATGATCTAAAAGTCCTTTTGCAATGCACTATGGGACAGCAACAGTGCGCAAGGCCTTGTGGGTAGCAGGGGGTCCTTCATGCATCGAGGTTTGTCAGGACCGAGTCTAGATATCTTAGAAAGATTTTGTATCCATTGTGAAATAAATTAAGAAAAGAGACAATAGATTTGTATTTTCTTTCCCACAAATTAAATTTCAAAATTGATTCAGAAAAAAGAATGCATCGTAAACACATTTGATCTGTCTTTTTAGCGAAAGATTTCTGCAAGCATTCGTATCTAAACAGAACCATTTCTCTTTCTGTTGGAGTATTGTTTTCATAGGAGCTTGAGAGGCCACAAAATTTTGAATCTGTATGGATACAAAACTGGGCGGTTTTTTTTCAAACAAATGTGGTCAAAAGGACAAACTAAGAAATAATAAATGCGCCTAATGATTTCTGGTTTGGCGAATGAACTGGTTCGAGGGGCATTTCACTCCAAAAAATCTCGTACACCTTCAGCAAAAATCCTTTTTTTTTCAAGAAAAATACACCGAAATCCGTAAAAATCCTTTTGTTCTGAAAAAATCTCTTACGCGTTTTGGAATGAGTGAAATGCCCCTAGGTTGGGACCATTCATCCAGTTGCTGAGCCACGGGAAGATATGAGGGGGTAACTTAAATCAGAATTAGGTTAAATTGGTAAAAGTTGGGCCAATATTGTAAGTTAAAGCATGGTTAAGATGCAATGAAAGATCTGGTTATAGCCCCCGGGTCTGAAAATTTTGGACTGAAATCCCTCACTGTTCTTTTTGTTTTGTCTGGCTCTTGCGTCTGGCTCTGGGGTGATCTTACGGATCGCTAAAGCCAAGATATTGTATCTTCCTGAAGGGAAGTATGTAATTTTATCCCGCCCATAGACTTTCTTAGTAGATTAGCAAACCCCCATACGGCTTCGTTTCTCAGATGTGACCAACAACAAGTTTTCGAGGTCCCCTTTGTGTAGCGCTTCAATCGTTTGTTGCATAAACTCCTTGACGGAGAGAAAAGAGCCGAACAGGATTTGAACTGAAATCATTCCGAACAGGTCGAGTGTTTTGTGTGCAGTATCATATGAATTGAAATTAGCTTTATCATCCGTTTACTTACGGCAGCTCTTAGCCTGTAACGGTGGCTTTTTGGGCTATCTTCAAAGGAAAACAGAGGAGTATTTTATGGAAAGCGCTATTTCTTTTTCATGAAATGCCGTCGAAATCATTTGAAAAGTTAGTGTTTGGCAACAGAAAATGAAGGATGAAGTTTTTCAAAAATTAAGCAGCCGCGCTACCTTAAAGGGAGTACAACGACCAGAATGCTTTTCGCGAAGTCAGCGACTTGCTCTGCACAGCTTCCAGAATAACTGACTGTACGAAATTCACAAAAACATAGACAAACGATGGCAAAGGCTGCTGCTACGTATATTCATTCTGTTGAGGCTAAAAGGCCTCACTGTTCAATTTTCAGCCTTTTACAGTTCAGTTACAGTCTCATTATAACGTGGGGCCTAGGGACCAGCTGAGAGGGTAAAATTTGAAAATATGTTGAAACATGAGCCTTGATTCACAAAGCTAAGAGAATTGTCTAATTTGTAGCTTTAATTTTCCAAGCTCAAGCAAGATTATTTTTTCACTGCACAACGTTGACAAATGTTTTGAAATTGCTTTGATTTCGATTTCGGTTCATACTTGTTTTGAGATCTTAGAAGCAATTCAATAAAGGGAAGATATTCAGAGCATCAACGTTTAAGAAATGCATGAGAAACAACAAGGACAGATAATGTTTCAATAGGATCCGCTACTCTTTATGGACATCTAGATACAAAGCGATTTGTGATTGTAGACCAAGGGAATTCCATGCCTGGTTGGTCAAGTCATAAACAAAAACATAGCAAGCCGCAAAAGTTGCCCTGAAACCCAGGTCGCTAGCTCGCTCATTGTGCATTCCAGAAACGGTTTTTAAGAGAAAATATGAGCACGTATCGAAAGAAGAATATGATATATCTAAACATCTGCTCCGGGCATTTTATTTGTTTGGTTCAGAAGCTGATTAGTAGGCGATTAAACTCTCGTGTTTTTGGGGCGTAAGTAAAACACTCATTCCTCAGCTTCTGAACAAATAAAATGTCCGAGGCAGAATTTCTTCTTTCGTTATTTGCTCATGTTTGCTCTTAGAAGCCATTTCTGGAATGCACAACGAGCGAGCTAGCTACCTGGGTTTCAAAGCAACTTCTGCGGCTTGCTTTGTTTTTGTTTATGTCTTAACCAACCGAGCTTGGAATTCCCTTTGTCTGCAATCACAAATCGCTTTGTATGTAGGTGTCCATAAAAAGTAGCGGATCCTATTGTAACATCATCTGTCCTTGTTGTGAGAAACTTTTGGTGCATAAAATGTGCTGAATTCTAAGCAATTAGCCACAAGCCCCAAGACGTAATAAATCTCCAAAAAAGAAAATACGTACAAATATGTTCTAACCTATTGCCTTTGTTGATTGTAGCAAACGAAAAAAACTCGCGTCTCTTGGGCTTTAGATGTGTGCAGAGTTTTAAAAAGTTTCACATCTGGAATAGAATTGGAAATTATTTTCAAACAATTGTTTCTGTGATCAACACCACACTCGAGAAAATTTGAGCTCGTGCCTGCCATGCCTGAAACTCACTAAAGAGTAGTGGCTTTATACCATGCTCCTTTTGCTCGCAAAGTTCTTTTGGTAGCCACGAGTGATGGCCTGAGTTTGAGAAAAACACGGCACCTTTTGCTGATATAAATCCAGGAAGTGTAGAAAATGCTGCCATCAATGTTTGGGAATGTTCTCCGAGTAATGCTGTCATTGATAAGATGAGTGACTTCAGTTCAGTTCAGTTGAAATGAAAGCGAACCAAAAAAGCGAGGGAAAGAATTGAACAAATGCGACGAAAGTTTTGTAGCATGCGAAGGTAAGTCTTGCTGTGAGAAATTTATCCAACTTACTAAATTCGAAACTCGAAGGTATGTACAGTGCAACAGGAATAATGAATTCTAAAATTTCTTGACTTTACAGAAAATCAAATTTGGCCTATAATTAAGGGGGAAATATGGAGCCGCGCTGCATTGGTTGCACTGGTAGAAGAGGCAACTGAAGTTAAAACTTTTTCATCACTGTGGATCTACGTTTACGCTTAGGCCAAATCTGAATTGCAGACAGTTTGAAATTGCAGCCTGCCTCCAAAGGACCCTAGGTGAACAAGGGCAGATTTTGTAATACAATAGCATGAATTGCTTTAGTTGACACCTCAATTCAAAGCGATTAGCGATTGCAGACAAAGGAAACTCTCTCAACCAGCAATTCAAAACAAACAAAGCCGCAAAAGTTTCTTTGAAACCCAGGTAGCTAGCTCGCTCATTGTGCATTCCAGAAACTGTGTCTAAGGGCAAACATGAGCGTAGATCGAAAGAAAAAGGATGCATCTACACATCTGCCGCGGGCATTTTATTTGTTTGGTTCGAAAGCCGTTTAGGAGGCGATTCAATTCTCTTATTTTGTTGGGTGTTATCAAAACATTTACTGCTCCGTTTCTGGACCAAAGAAATAAAATGCCCGCGGCAGATGTGTAGATATATCCT
>REGL01000022.1:236920-259814 GCA_004194395.1 Aurelia aurita complex sp. Pacific | reverse complement strand
TTATGGAAACACACATCGCAGACGATCGGCGATCATCGCAGACGCGCTTTTGTTAAACTATGGTCACGTGGATCTGATTAGCCAATTAGATGATAGTAGTCATTGTTGCTACGCTTGCGCGCTATCTTGTGGGTTTGAAAAGGATCATGGTATAAGTGCGTCGCAGACTCTCGCCGACTGGTCGCCGACGAATGGAAACACTCTGCTGAAATCGCAGATGGAAGATGCTGGAAGATGGAAGATAGGGATCGCTGACGATCGCAGACTGTCGCCGATCCCCTTACCATTTAATGGAAACCAGGCTTAAGATGTTCCACGCACAATTTCAAGTATAACAAAGGAAGAACAATTGAGTTATTGTTTTTAAAACAATAGCCAGCTGTGCATCTTCTGTGCACACTTTGCAAACTTATCAGTCTGGCCTGCGCCCTTGTGAACATTTCAAAACAAAGGTTTTTGAAGCCTTTCTAAGTTTAGACATTACTCAAGTACCTTCCAAGTAATACGATAGAAGAAACAGGTGAACATAAATTAAAATTATGATAAAGATTTTCTTTACTAAAATAAATAATTTCTTAAGTTATAATTTCCCAGTATCTTTTGGCTATCTGAGAGTTGAATTCTTATTAGCCTGTATGGAAAGAGTGGCACTTGCACACCCAAGAAAAACAGCAGGGTATTCAAAACAAAACAGGCAATAGATAAAAACAACAGAGGATCTTTTTTGCACATCGAGGTCTCAGTGAAAATTGTCTTACTTGCCATGCTGGCTTATAAGCAGTTTCTTATCAGAATATGTGTAGTCCTAGTCCATCTGCTAAACTCCTGCCTACTAAATACAAACTTGGAAATTATGTGGACGTTTTGGCCAGCAATTTATATCTAAATTCATTTTTATGAATGATGTCTTCTTTGTTTAAAGGATGCGTGAACCTGGAGTTACAGGGGTGCTATGTGTTGACAGACAAGGACTTCCATTGGCAGGTATGGTAGAAATTTCATTTGTTGGGTTCAAAGTTGAATTGGTTAATATATAGTCAATAGACAAAATCAACTGAGGTTTGTTTCACGCATTTAAAGTCATGTGATGATACTCTTGGGAAGTTTCAGTATTATACTACTTTCTGCATTCATGGCACAAGTTTCCATGGTGCCAAATATGTTAAAGAATTAAAAGAAATGTTTATCATATCAAGAGATTGATCACTTGACTTGAAGTGGATATGAACAAGCCTTGGCCAATTAGGTCTATCTAAAGAGCATTGTCTTTCTTGCATTTTTTACTTTAAAGGAGCTCTGTCACGAAGGTGATTGGTTTAAAGAACAAAGCTTAAACAAAGCAAAGGAGCTAGAACCCAGGCTCTTTGAATTTTTCGCATGATAAAAATGCAGTTCAATTCAAAACGATCTCTTTTCCAATCCTTTTCTGGTAATCCTGCCATACAAATCTTTAATGCCCTGATACTATCTTCAGCCAATTATGAATGAGACAGATTGCCTTTAAAATCTATAAAAATTTTACAGTAATCTATGACATTGCAGACAGGAGCAAAGGTTTGAAAACAGGAGCCTCTTTGTGTGAAAAATGGTGGCATATCAAAAATTTAGAAAAAATGTTCTACCTTACCTTGGTTTATGTATTAAAAAATTTGGAAAATAAAATTTGGTATATGTCATGTGGAGTTCCAATTCCTTTTGATTTTACATTCTCAAAGATTTTGCAATGTATTTTTCAGCCAAAGGTGTTGCACAGACAACCAGCTCTGGTGCAATTTCTGGTTTAGTGAAAGAAGCAGCATTGCTTTTTCCAGATGCAGATCTAAGCCCAGTTATAACTTTAGAAGGTGAAACAAGGTGTGTAGACAATCTTAGTTATTAACCAGCTGTCTTATAAAGTAAAATCAATATTAGTGATGTTCTGAAAGGATTTGTTGGGTTCACTACTTTTTAGTGGTCTATAAGATTGTTTTTAAAGATGATAGGCAGAGGTAAATGGTGTATCTCCGTAAATAGTACTTCTTGCAAGTTCTAAAAGTTCTTGTAATGTTAATGTGCCCAAGGCTTATAATGTGCCTTTAAAGTAGATCTCAGAAGGGTTAATATATTTTGGTTATGAATATAGCTTTTTTTGTTTTGGCATGACATGAAATGTAGCCTGTGTTCCAGACTACTTGAAAAGGAAAGGAAAGTGGTCAGTGTAACGGAGCGCTAATCCATGTTCAGAAATTTTCTTCAGGATCTGAAGAAAATTTAGTACATGCAACTAACAATTGGCATAATTACTATTTGTTTTGTTATTGGAAACAAAAGCCATCTCATTCGAATAGCTACAGAGGACTCAACATTACAATACAAAAGAATAGGAGATTTGAATGCGTGCTACTAATCCTATTGACTTTTTACAACCATATGATACAAAGTGATAAGAACCAGCCCTAATTTGCTTCAAACACACATATTCACAAAGACATCCGTTGCGTTGATCACTGACCGCATTGCAGCCAATCAGATGCATGAAAGAATGCCCTTGATTATTTCACAATTCAATTCATCGTCTGAACATGGATTAGTGCTCCGTTACACAGACTACTTTCCTTTTCAAGTAGTATGGAACACAGGCTAATGTAATGATGCTCCACAGGGATCAGATCTAGGTTCAGTGCTATTCATATTTTCAAAAGATAGCTTGATGGTTGTTCAAAGAGAATATAGTCAAAATGAATGCATTCAGATCTTTGTCAAGGCTAACAACAGCACTGCTGCTGGTAGAACATAATTTTCCAAACAATCAAACCATCAACTTCCCCTTAACAGTTCAGCCCTTCCTTCATGTGGGATTATTTTCATTAAGATGCAATAATTTTCAAAACTTCACTGTGTTCAAGACTAGGTTACTGTTCTTACATTTGCTAATTAAGGTAGAGAGAAATGGTTTTTTTGCTGTGAAGAGGAAATTTTTGAATGCAGCTTTCAGCTGCCTAATTGGACAACAGAGCCAAATGAAGGGAAATAGAGAAACAGGAAACAATTCCCTTGCTTCTTTGCTAAAGGAAGGCATTTAGCACAGCACAAAAGCTAAAAACTCAATGTTCTCTATTTGCACATTTGTGATAAACGGTTTTTATTGTCTTTAACACTGTTTTTTGTGAATGCAGCTCTTTGCTGCCCAATTGGACAACAGAGCCAAATGAAGGGATTTTAGAGAAATAGGAAAAGATTCACTTGCTCCTTTACTAAAGGAAGGCATATATCACAGCACAAAGTTAAAAACTCAATTTTCTCCATCTGCACATTTGTGATAAACGGTCTTTATTGTCTTGAACACTGTTTTTTGTGAATGCAGCTTTTTGCCACCTAATTGGACAACAGAGCCAAATGAAGGGATTTTGAAGAAATAGGGAAAGATTCTCTTGCTCCTTTACTAAAGGAAGGCACAGCACAAAGTTAAAAACTCAATTTTCTCCATCTGCACATTTGTGATAAACGGTTTTTATTGTCTTGAACACATTTTTTTTTTGTGAATGCAGCTCTTTGCCACCTAATTGGACAACAGAGCCAAATGAAGGGATTTCGAAGAAATAGGGAAATCACTTGCTCCTTTACTAAAGGAAGGCATATATCACAGCATAAACTTAAAAACTCGATTTTCTCCATCTGCACATTTGTGATAAACGGTTTTTATTGTCTCAAACACTGTTGTTTATTATCTTAAATAAAAACTGTTTGTTCTCCTTTTCAGCAATTTGATAAAAACTGTTCTTTTTTCTTTTCAGCAATGTGATGATAAAATCACATGAAAAAATTGTTCTTGCAATTCACAAAGTTAAGAGTTAGCAACAAGAGACTCGATTGAAAGAAATCTGGAGCTTGTGAACCTTGGTGGATGTCAAATAAAGACCCCAGGTTTCCATTGAATTGGGACAGAAAATTGTATAAATCCTTAGTGAATCAATTGTTTATGGACATTTAAGTTACTAACTCTCTCTATTCCAATCTAAAGTATGTCCAATGTGGCAATCAAAAGTTTGCATTGAATCTACTATACCATTTTATCCGTAGCTCCCGTGGAGTAAAAGCTAACTCCAAGATAGATTTCAGGACACGCAGAAAAGCTTGTTTAGTTTTGTGATATTTTTCTTCAAGCTGTAAGTTTGAAATGTCATATTCAAGTTTATAAGTCTTCTGTTTAACTGGGATGCTATGTACACTGATAATTGTCTTTGTCTGAGGTAATCTTGGAGGATATGACATCCCTTCTGCAATAAGTCTCTGTTAGCTCAAAGAAGTTTAAGATCCTGTTTACACTGTACCAGTACAACTTTGGATCGAAAGAAAGCGCAGCGGATCTGCCTCCCATGCACACTGTTCCCGCTATTCTGTAACACTTTTCTTCCTTCTACCGAGTGTCCCAAAAAAATATATACGGATTTGGTTGACTCCAGCGATGTGAATTTAGCTTCAATCAATGTCTAATCACTCTAAAAATGTTTCTCGATAGTTAGCTTGTACATAGATGCCTCCTTTGTTGATATTGGTACTTTGAGAGCAGAAATATCAATCTTGAAAACTCAAATTTGCGTCCACTTGCAAACCAGAGCTTTGGCCTTTTGGCCTAAGCAATTTCTTAAGGCACAGCGTGTGACCATCAACGATAGCCTGGACAAAATTTGAACAATATTAGGTCTTGCGTTATTCTGTTGTTCAGAAGTCACGCCCCAGTCACCCGTTGGGCAGTATCTTAATTTTTCATTTATTTCGATATGCTTCAGGAACTTGCTTACGCCAAAAGGCCAAAGCGCTGGTTTGCAGTTTTCAAGATCGATATTTTTGCTCTCAAAGCACCAACACCTGCAAAGGAGGTATCTGCGTTCAAGTTAACTATCGAGGAACAGTTTGAGAGTGATTAGCCATTGATTACAGCTAAATTCACATCACTGGAGTCAACCCAGTTAGTATACTTTTTGGGACACCCGTACCCAGTATCTACTGAACAATTTTATACTGGAGGTGTGTAAATGCTCTTGAACCATTACCCCGACCATAACAACTTATAGCGGATCAAAACTTTACCGATACATCGTAAATGTTGTCTAAAACAACTTAATGTTATTCTTGATTGTATTTGCCTTCATGTAAAGATCTTCAATTTTGAATAATAAAAACAGAAAATTTTTCCTGAATGCTTTTTGTCTGTCGTTCATCCAGTCAACATCAGCGCATGTAAAGTGAGGCCTGGATTTAATTTCGTAAAAACCTCTTGATAGAAATGTCATTTTTTTATTTTTTCAAGTCGGTTTGGTGGCTCTTTGGGGGTGACTTTGTGGGTGGGTGGTACATTTTTCCTGATTCACCCGGTAGTTTTTGTTTAATTCCATGTTATGGTCACGGGGTAGTCACTGTCTCATCGTTTAATTCCATGTTATGGCCTCGTAGAGTAATCTGTAGGTAGCGTAATAAGGTAATAAATAATCTGCCACATAAAATTGTTGATGCAATATAAAACAAATTTCAAAATTGAGGCAAAAATGATTTGATGCGTTTTTCGGTCTCAGTTCTGNTCCCCTATCAAATAAGCTCCTCCCCTCTGAGCGAAAATTTCAAATAAGCCCCCCTTTATGTTAAGCCCCCCCCACCCCACTTATATCAAATTGCAGCTGTTACCAAGAGTTTCCAATTATTGAGCTAAGTAAGTTTGCACGTTAATTTTAAAATGGCTTGAGATAAAACTGTGTCGAAGTTATGTCTGGTAAAATTGTATGTTGAATCCGCAAAATATGGTATAAAAGAACTAAAAAGCTATCATATGTATCATTGTCATTTGATTTTGTGAATAAGCCCCCCTTTCTTTTATGCCCCCCTCTGAAGTGTCCGAAATTAAATCAGCCCCCACCCGAGGGCTAATAGAGCTTTTACGGTATGCCAAGCCACAATTGTAAAATCATCATTGCATGTGTTCGCTCCAAAAACCGAACTATAGTCTGTCTCAAATAAGATGTCACCTGAAAATATCCGCAAATAAAAAGTTAGTTTGTGTTTTATGATTAATTTTGCGTATTCGAAAATTTCAAGTGATATCTAATTTGAGACCGACTTTGATTTTGAAAATGCTGCATGTTTTAGAGCTTTAAAACTGTGCTACGTTTTCTCTACCCTTTATTTTTTAAGTATGAAAAGATAGCTTAGTCGGTAGAGCGTTTGCCTAGATAGCAGAAGGTTGCGAGTTCAAAACTCGCTATCGTCATACTTTTTCCGTGTTTCCATTTTTCGAAAATTTACCAAAATAAAATGTTATAAAATCTACCAAATGTTATCTTTAAAAACATACCGGATGAGCATAAAATGTCAGCGGGCTGTGGACTAAAAAGTACATGGCCGCTATTCAAAACTAAAATGTTGATCTATCAGTAAAAGGCTAACTTAGATCATGGGCAATAATGCACCGTTGATGTGGCCTATATTATGATCAAAAATTGTATTTTTACTCACTGTGCTGTTTCTCTTACACAAGATTGCAAGCATGATAATGTTGCTACTCCTTAAATCAAATGCCGTCAATATTCAAATACAGTACAGTTGAAACGGTTGGAGCTCCTACGCAGCGATACGTCTCATTTCAAACTTCCCTTTAAATTACGACTTCCCATTAAATTCAAGAGAAGTTTGAAATGAGACGTATCGCTGCGTAGGAGTTCCAACTGTTGCAGCTGTATTTGAATATTGGCGGCATTTGATTCCTTGTTGTGACGAGAGAAGAACTAAGGAGTAGCAACATTATCAAGCGCTGTACTTGCAATCTTGTGTAAGAGAAACAACACAGTGAGTAAAATACAATTTTGATCATAATATAGGCCACATCAACGGTGCATTATTGCCCATGCTTAGATGTGAAAGGAGTTGACACGTTTGGGGGGTTGTGTAATATAAAGTACTCAGTCGATCTTAAAAACTGAAATGTTAATCTATCACTCAAAGGCTAACTTAGATGTGGAAACTTTGTTTGGTAAAAGCGCTAATCTTTTAGAACCAGAAATTAGAAAATGTTTGTAAGGGGTTTGTATGGGAACGAGAATTCCATGTTCGAGGCTGGTCCATGGTTTACTTGCCATTGAAATTTAAATTCTTTTTCGGAAACTGAAAATCGTATTGCATTTACATTTTACTGACGAGTACAATGTTAAGTCGTATTTGAAGACATTTTATGTAGCTGCAGGACCCTGCAAGATGTTAGTTACATCTGCGGGCAGTATGGAAGACTTACCTAAGTCTATTTTCGATAATTCCTACACCCCCGTCTAAGTGCCCCGGTGAGAGGTCAGATATTCACCGGGGTCCTGGTGACCGAAATATATGGTCAAATTTTCACCGGGGGGTTCCAATTATGCAACGAGGACGGCATAATTATTGGCGGGGCCCTGTTTCTACGATGAGATATTTTCTAAAAATTCTCCCCGGGGCTCGCCAATTTGCAGCCGAGGTTTTACCCTGGGTACCAGCCTCTCTAACATGTTAGAGAGTCTGGTACCCAGGGTACCGAGGTTTCAATTGTGAAGCATTTTACACCGGGGAGATTCACGTCTTGTCCGGGGACCTATTTTGCTAAAATTTTTTCACCGAGAAAATCGAAAATTTTTTCACCGGGGCACTTAGACGGGGGTGTATTCCTGGATCCGCCATTCTAACATTCCGGAAAGAGGCGAGAGAGATCTCACTCTTTTGACGGAATGCTGGAATGGCAGATCCAAAGGCATGATGAGACGGACTCAAGAGATGAACTTAGGGCAAGTCTAGGAGTATGGGAAATCTAATTCCCCTAACTAAGGAGCATTGCCTCCATCGCAAAATAAGGCCACTTGATAAGAATATCTTTCAAGAAACTTCAAAAGAAAACTCACTAAATCGTTTTCTGAGCAATTCTTGTTCCAATTTGGTTGGTTTCACTTCATGTTTCTCAGTTTCTGTTACTAACATGAATTGGTGACATTTTGTAGGAATGGATGACGCAGATTTCGATCTTGGCAGCAGGCTGACTTCGTCTGATTTCTTGTTTAATGATGATCTGATGAAGTCAACAATCACTGATTCGTTCTCGTCATTTGCGATTGGTTGTCCATAACGAAATGCTTGACCGGATAGCCTTGCTTGCAGCCGACGGCCTTCTGGAAGAACAAGAAAACAGGTATGTAGGGACAGCATGAAAGCATACACATCTACCATCTATCTACAAATCTATCGCGGACATTTTATTTCTTTGGTTCAGAAGCTGAGCAGTAAGTATTTTACACCTAAAAAAATAAGAGAACTGAGTCGCCTCCCAATCGGCTTCTGAACCAGACAAATTAAATGCCCGAGGCAGATGTGTAGATATATCCATCTTCTTTTGATACATGCTCATGTTTGCTCTTAAAAACAATTTCTGGAATGCACAACGGGTGAGCTAGCTACCTGGGTTTCAGATTGTGGCTTTGTTTGTTTTGAATTACTGATTGAGAGAATTTCTTTTGTCTGCGATCGCTAATCACTTTGAATTGAGGTGTCAATCAAAAGGTGCTCTTACAAAATCTGTCCTTGTTTAGGAAATCAGAACATTTCTACTCACCATTTGAAGGCTTCTTTGACTTGTTCAACAACGGTACTGGTTTCTTGTATTCATCTATTATCACCGTAGAACTAGTTTTCTCTTTCTTTTCCGGAAGAAATTCAAGCGGATAATCTGGGCCTGCAAACGAACTGACATTTCCACTTTGTGCTCTTGCAATCTTCTGATTTTGAATAACCCCCCGTCTGAATTTAGTACTTGCTTGCCTTTCCTTTAATCGAGCTGAGAGAGCTCTGCGTTGAAGAAGTTTTTCATAGGGACTTGCAACACGACTGATTGGTCTCAGTTCTTCTTTGAAGTCACTAGCGTTCACTTCATTGAGATGTATCTGTGTGAAGTCGACAGGTGAGACAGAGGCCAGAGATCTTAAATCTTCATCAATGTATTGATAAAAACCACTGTTTCTGAAAAACTTTTCTTTTTCCTCCCTTTCAGTTGGTATATTTACGAAAATATACTTGCTTTTCGCGCTTTTCTGTCTCACAGCTTCTTCCGGAGTAACTTTGAATTCTACAAATTTCTGTCTTTCACTGCTCGGTGAAGCTGCATTCTCTTTGACTTGTGATATTTCCTTTTTACTGCTGAAAACTTCTTCCGGACGAGAGCAGCTCAATGACCCTTCAGAATGAAAGCTATCTTCTTTGATACCAACACTAGCACTACGACGAATTGTCGGGTCAATAGATTCCTGAACATCTCTAGGTGGTAAAGGTCTAGATTTTAATTCACGTCTGTCTTTTACATCATAGACACTTCGCATCAACTCGTCATGTTCTCTCGTTGCATTTCTCCCAAGCAAAGACATCCTGGCCTTTTTATAGATATCTATTGCAGCTTCTCTATGATCACGAATATCGAATGCTCTTGGAAGATTCGAATGATGTAAAGGCATGCGTTCTTCCCTCTCAGTTGTGTTACCCATTTCCCGTGCACGAGGTTGATGTCCTTGATGAGTGCTTTTTTTGGGGGCTTCGTCAAAATCAGGCTTGCCACGCACCCCGCTCAAACCTCTCTTTTCTTTTACCGTTGTTTGTGCCACATCAGTAGGAACGAGGGTTGCACTTGGTACAAATTGTAATTCTGTACTCTCGCGGCTCAATGGACTCAGCTTACCGACTGCCTGCTTTTGACCACTTTTCTTAGGACCAATCTTTACACTAAAGTGAAAATCTCTTTCTTCCAAACTATCTGTGATGCTTTCCAAGTCTCCTTTTTGTAAATTGTCATCTTTCTCGTAACGGAGCTCAGGTGAAAAGCTTACATGCGGCCCTGATGGTCTCTCGATAGTCGAAAGCTTGGAGGTAACTGACATGCTCCGCTGAGCTTGGCTAAAATCAGTGTCTCTCTCTTCGTGGAGATAGGGAGAAAAGTTTACATGGGCTGGCCTAGTCTGCGGAGCTTCACTAAAATCAGCATCTCCCATATGTAGATCATGGGAAAAGCTTACATTGGTAGCTAACGGTCTTTCCTTGGTCATGGGCTCGGAGTCCGCCGTTTCGGTCTCAAAGCCTTGATTGTCAGCTGTACATTCGTGATCAATTTGTTGTCTCTCTGCCGAGCTAGGAACATCATGCGGCGCAGTTCTTGGTCTCGCATTATCGTGTAAAACTCCTAAACGTTGCCCATCCTTGTTCGCAATTTTATGCCCTGCAGACATCACTCTGTCAGTCGGTCCTCTAATAACTGATCTCTTCTTTTTTTTCAAGGCAGAAAGACAAAATTTCATGAGATTATCTGTTTGTTGTTCTTCACTAGGACTTTCATCTACCTCGTCATTTTCACTCCTCAATTTGATTGACTTCGAAGAGATCAATTTGTTCCCATCCTGTATATCTCCAAAATTGACTCGTAGTGCCACTGAGCCCTTTCTAGTGGCCAGTTTGACTTCTTCGATACTTTTAGTTCCCTTCGATTGTCTAATGGTCTGCCTAGAGCTAGCTCTCGACTGATCTTGCGGCTGAGGAGTGCTCGGCGTTTGTGGTCGTGGGCTCGGTTCCCTTCGTCGGGCACTTGAATCTCTTAGAACGACCTTCTCAGTTCTCAATGACAGCGCTGCTAATGGCATAGCTCTGGTTGGCATGGCCGTCTTATTCTTGCTGCTTATATTTCTGTCTGCAGCCTGAGAAAAAGCGGGAACTACTCTAGTTTTTACAATTTCTTGCTTGGGTATGTTCGCTTCATCAGAATACCACTTTGCGTGCGGCTGTGTAGGAGGCAAACTTTTAGAATGTGTTTCCTTCGATTTAGCTTTGTGACTATCATCTACTCTCCTTTCTTCTTCCTGACATGGGCTTTCACTGCGTAGAGCTTGATTTATTTCTACCCACAATGAACTCTTTTCTGCATCTATCAAATATGAATCTTCCTCTAAATCATCCGGGCTCAAATTGTATGAATCTTGCTCTAAATTATCCAGGCTCAAATTATGGGATAATTCTGAGCCGAATTGTGCACTTGAAACTCTGGGTCTTTCATCTGATTCTTCTCCCTCTTGTTCTAATTCCTTCCCTGCCTCATCTCGTTCTTTCTCTACCTCATCCTGCTCCTTCCCATCTCGTATGTCTCTATCAATCACACTCGCAGCGCTCTTGATCAGTCGTATAGGTCCCTTCGTCAAAGAAACGCCATACTCCACACTCAGCGGGCTTTCCACAGACAAATCTGGCATATTATTGACCTCAGACGCAGGACTGACATATCCGCCGTCAGGGCTCATTGCATCATCAGGAATCTCCTCAGCCCCTTTCTCCTCTGCTTCGGTGCCTCCACCTGTTTCATCTGCCTGCTTCTGTGCTTCCTTTCTTTTCCGATCTCGTACCTTCTTTGTCTTTTTAACAATGACCCGCTTTGGTACATTTCCTTTGAGAATATTACTTGGCTGATTTTGAGCAGCGTTCGCTGGTTTTTCGTCTCTCTCCTGTTCTCTCTTCTGACTTTGAGCACTGTGATTGGCTTTCAACTTCTTAGAGTCTATCTTAGCATTTTTCAGTTTCTTTGTTGCTCCGTGAGTAAATTTAATCTCTTTCGCTGAAGACGGTTTCTTCTCAGCCTGAGCAAGGAGCTCCTTTAGTTTTGATTGCCCATTTTCAGGGGGCTTCTGCACTGGCTCTTCTTCCTTCTCGTCTTCGACTTCCACAACGATCTCTTCTTCTGTCTCACTTTCAACAAAACTCCCCTCAGGGGTAAACCCACAGTTAGGCAACCCCCAAAATCGCGAGCCCCTGCTACTCGTTGAATAGATACTACTTTGGTAAATATCTGACGGAGCACACGATTCATCGTCAGACAGAATATGATCGGACCTATCCTGGTCACTGTCCCTTGAATCAGAAATACTGTCATCCTGGTTGACAACCCATGAGCCAATCGTGGAGAACATCATGTCTTGGTATGGGACAAGGTAATTCTCTATATTCTCAGTCTCCGCACTCAGTGGCCTTTTCAGCTCATACTTGACAAATCTACCCTCGTATATTCCCGTTTCCGGTCTATCTTCTTTACGTTCTCTGTCCAACGCATTTGAAAGCCATTCGAACTTTCCTTCATGTCTGATGATGAAAATCTGGCCTTTGAAGCCCATGAGGATATCTCCTGAACCATTCAGAAAGCAAGCACTAGTGAGTGAAACGTCGAGATCAATTTCACAAAGAAGATTCTTATCAAGACTCCAGAGTTTTATGCAACGATCTTTGCCTGAGCTGGAACAGACATCTAAGGTTGGATGGAAACTGACTGAAAGAACTTCTGCTTGATGGTCTGTTGTTTTCTTCACCAACTCCATTTTCGTGTGCTTAGACTTTGTTGTCATTTCCTTAACCATCACATGACCAGATGAAAATCCAGTAACAATGTTGTCTCCTTTCAAATTATAACACGTAATGTCCTTCTCACAACTGACAGAAACAAGCACTTCCAAATTTTTGCTAAATAGCTTCATCACAAGTCCCTCCTTTCCTAATATCGTTACAAGTAATGAACAATTTTCTCTGTGATATCTCAAATCGACAATTGGGTCTTTGCATAATGGGATTGACTTTTCTTTCCTGCCATTCATTAATGGATTATACAAAATTATCTCACCACTGTCCATTCCACAGGCAAGAAGGCTGCAACTCGTCTGCAAATTCCCTTCATTGTCAACGAATTCAATATTCACAAAATCTGCCAAAACTTCCAAGCAATTACAATTATTCTTTGCATGTGGAACTGATTTATCAGTTCTAGAAGTTGGTGATGTAATTGCTCTTGAAGTTTTTCCACTAGTGATGGTATCCTCTTGTAAGTTGATTGCAGCCAGGAAACATGCAGGGTCTGTTTTTGTTGTGTACACCCAAATTTCAACTTTGCTGACAAGAAGATAAATAAGGTTGTAGTCCCTGTCATGTACACAAGCTAGCACCTTGCTCAGGGGGTCCACCACAGGAGGTGGGAGAACAGTGCATAGTTTTCGTCCATCCTTACAGGAGAATAACTTCACACTGCCATTTATATCCAATGCCATAACCCTGTTTGGTTTTTCCTCATTGGTCACTAGCTCAATTCTCTGTGCAGGGTATCTCAATCTGCCCCAAAATTGACAAAGATAATTCAGACTGAAAATTTCTATCTCCCTTGATGAGGCACAATACAAAAGATCTTTTGATCTAAGCGCCATTAAATCAATTCCATTTGTAAAAATTTTGAGTGAATAAAGTTCCTCCAAAATATCCAGTGAAAATATTTTGATATTTCCATCTAGTGATGATGTGATGAACAGATTCCCATCAGAAGGGTGAATGATTATTTCTGTTACAAGTGATGAATGGGAATAAAATGTGTGAATTTTACCCCCAGATGTTGTCAAAATGTTGATTTGTCCATCAATTGAGCCTGCAATAACAGAATGAGATGCGCTTGCATATGCACAAGCAGATAAATGAGCAGAACTGGCTCTTCTAACCGCAAACACTTGCCTTCCATCTAATTCATGGCAGAAAATATCTGCTTCTGAAAGACAATACAACCTTTGAAGCTCTTCATCAAGAGACATTCTGTTTAGCAGCCTGCCATGATCAACTGCCCATTTTGATTTCAACAGTAATCCATAATTTGCTTTGAAAGAATCTTTTGGTTTACTTATTTCTCCAAATTCCCAAATGTGAATCTCTGTGCGACTTGCTGTTATCAATTCTGCTGTGGCTCCATTAAATTGCATGTGAATTAAAGACTTTGTGTCTGATTCAATACAAAATGTTTCATGAAAATTCAAGTTGTAGATCTTCAGTTGATAGTCCTTTGTTAGTGCAAAATACAAGTTTAACTGTCTGCAGTACAACAAAATATTGATAACATTGAATTTATAAGCAGGAAATTCCAGTAATCTTGTTGTTTTATCAATAGCAAAGCTTTTCGTCCATGCTGTTATACCTCTTGAATCAACAATGACATAATCACATGTTTTTGAATTGTACGTCACACTTTGGATATTACAGTTCTTTGATATATGCTCATATCTGTCCTTAGATATGAGTCCATAGGATAATGTAACTGGTCTGTGTTTTACAGAACTTATATCATCATCTTTGGACCTTGGTGTGTCATCAGAGTTTGTGACATCCATTGCCCTGGCTCTCAGTGTTTCCTGAGATCAATGATGGCTATAATACAGAAATATAATTTTGTTGATTGATGCCATCAAGCCATCTTAATCTATTCATTTCGGGTACAGTCACAGACTTCCCCCTTTCTTTATTTGTATTATAAAGTAAGATAAATATCTGAAAAAATTGTGTGCACAGTTCATTTTAATCACCACATAATTCTACCATCTTATTTTATCTTTCATTGTATCTTTCATCGTGTTTTCTTCCGCTTGTAAAGTTCTTTGAAATTTAATATATTTGGCACACAGCTCCACCCAACCAACTGGCACAACACAACAGCAAGTCTCAAAAAATGGGCCTAAATTGTCAGCCTACACTTTTGACTGATTTTGATCATGCTTCGTCTCGCTTGGCGATTCCTTCATGTTGTTAAAGTTATCAATCTGTAATTCATTTTCAAAAAGCTATGAACTATACATCACCATTCAGTTATTTTCACGAAAAAGGCGCAAAGTTTCGTTGCGTGTGCCAATAGAGCGTTAGAGCACTGTTTCTTCCTGACCTCTCTCTTTGTTGACTGTTCATTTGTGGTTGCTGTGTTGCTTTTGTTGTTGTTGTTGCTGTCCCCAGGGTCTCGTTTCGCGCTCTAATTACTTTAGCGCGCCTTCGTAGTAACCTTATCTCTCCTTCTACTTTTTCATATTTTTGGCATTTTTCTTAGCTAGGGAAGTAAAATCCCTTCCCTTATTCTACAAAATGAATGCAACGTGCTCAAAATGTGTTGTTCCCTTGCAAATGTTTCGTTCTGTGTAAATTATGAATTGTTGTAATTACGTTTTAACATTATGGCTTCTACTGTGATGCAATTAGGCTTAGGTTAGTTTTATTTTAGTATCTTGTGATTAATGTTTTTATTGGAGGATCCCTTGAAAAACATGGCAACCCTCCCAAAATATATCAAAGCAAATCAAATTAAATACTAAACACCAGTGTCACAAGAGCTTACAAGCTTACGAAGATTGCCAAAAAATAACAAAACTGGTATACAATACACTTTGACTTTTTGTCTCAAACGTGCGTGTAATTTCTCTCCAAAAAAACTATGCATATCTTTTACATAGTGTACTGATATTCTATTAGCAGGGTGCTAGAGTGGTTGAAAATAATTCAAGAACCTCCAGTACTATGCTATGTTTGAGGAATAGGCCTGCTATCAAACTTTTAAAATACACATTACACTCTTTTTTTATAAGAATACTGTTTATAAGAATATTCAGGCTCAGAATCATCCAAATTTTAAGAATATTATAAGAATATTGCTCAGCCTCAGCTCGCATATTTGTGTCTCATTTTCCAGCAGTTGCCTGTTTTGCGATGTTCATAACAATCTTATTGTTACAATTGCTTAAATTTTTCTTTTGTTCGACCATTTCTTCATAATGATATGACACTTGTTTGAATTATGTTCCCCTGAAACCATACCAGATTTGAAAAAATAAGAATACTTTAAGAATATGTTAAGGCTCAAAACGAAAAATGACTTAAGAATATTGAGGCTGGAAAAAATTTGTAGTATTCTTATAAAAAAAAAGAGTGTAGAGTAGATTAATATGGAAAGAAGTCATTGAGCCATTAATTCCGAGTAGCATTCGCTTTTTTTAGACCAAAAGAATTATTTTGTTGCCAAACGAAAGGTTGTTTTGAAAGGAATCGAAATAAGTGCAAAGACGTAGGAACCGGTTTGTTTCGGGAGGTGCCCCTTCAGGTGCTCTAGCTTTTAATAAAGTGCGTCTTTGAAGTGTCGTGTCCCCCTCCCCCAAGTTCAGGATGCTTCTGGGGCCCTCCTGAACGAGTATCCTTTGTACATTTGTACCATACCAGAACTTAAAGATTTTTCTTATGAAATGTTTGTCGCGGCTCTAACGCCCAAGCTACAAAACAAGCAAAGTCAAATGCAACGACCTTTTGTCTCAAGGTATCAACAATAACAAGAACAGAAACATTTTGAAATTGTTTATTCAAAAATGTTCGTCGATTCTCTTATTGCGCAACAACAACATTTGCTCAGCTCTCAATGCTCATTAGAGCAAAGCCAGAAAGAACTCAAGCTGCGAGAAGCTGGGAAGTGTCTGTTATTTCAGCTGCCGAAATTGTATCCTTTCCTCGATAGATACAGATAAAGACACACGAAAAGCTGCGGAGAGAAAGTATAGTTACATGGAGAAGACTGTCAGATGGACGAAGGACTCGTCAAAGATATCTGGAGTCGTTTGGCGCTAAAAAGTTTAGGCCCATTTTTGGCCAGCCACTCACCACAGCACACATACCTCTCCACGCTTTGCTGGTAATAATTTCCGGAAGGCAGGTAATTTTGCCTGGCCTTCTCATATCATTAGATGATTGCTGAGCAAGTAAATATCTCTGCCCAGTCGCAAAATTTTGATTTGGACATGGAGTTACTGAATCCAGCAAAAATTCGCACAGTTGGAGCAAAGTCTGTGAAGATTATTGGCACTGAAAAGAATCGAAAACATGCAGTGAGTATGAGGGTTTTGATGCAGACTCAAACATTGAAGAAACCTTGGATTAATTTTGGCAAGGAAAGGTGTACTAGAGAAGACATATTGGTGAATTTTTGGTCAAACAATTTGAACTTTATATTGCAAAATTTTTAAAGAATTTGTACAGCCTTCCAGACTGATTTTGTGCATTTTTGCACATGCCAAAAAATCTGTAATTCTGTCAGCTAGATATTTCAATATCTTCGTGTAAACTACGTTACTGGACATCCAAAGCTGTTTGCATTCAGTATAAACAACTGATAATGACTTTCTGACCAAGTTTGGTCTCACAGCCAGTGACAAGGAAAATAAAACAGCAGCCTATGATAAACATTTATCATTTGTGTACCAGTTGAGTGAAAAAACAACCCCATTTGGAAGGTCACTGCTCCCTGAATATTATAGCAATAATATTAAAAATTGTCTTGTTTTATTGCCATTATGTTCAATTAGGCTCAGTAATTTATTTAATTTACTCAGCTTTATTCAACCATTCCTTCCCATGGATATTGGAGATTTCCTAGAAAGCCCTTTCCAAAAAGCCTGCAAAATGAATGAAACAATGAGCAAAGTTTCGTTGGTTTTCCTTCCTAAAAATGATGACACTCACATGTATTCATGTATTTTGTCCTCTTGGGAGAATGGAATCCCCTGCATAGGTTATTGATACCAGGGGGAAGACTTGTCCATCCTCCCCAAGAGGATAGCACATGCTAAAGCGGGCTGAAGTCGTTGATGTAAAGCCCGTGTAAGGCAGAAATGTTGGGAAAATTTGTTCAGGATTTTGGGCACCTTTTGAAGGCTTTCTTGAAGAGGCTTTCTTGAGAAAATCTGTTATAATTTCAGAATGGAGCGGACAATTTCAGTCAGGTAAATTTTAAAGTAGATTTGAACATGTCTACCATTGAATTATATATTTGCCGATATCATCGTCTCGATATCCAGGGAGCCATGGCCCTTCAAATGGGATATTGTAATTATTGACTCAGGATTGACAGATTCATATTCTCTCCACAGGCTTACAAAATACAAGTCAGCATTGGTGACTGCAGTTGGACTGTGCGAAAAAGATACAGGGATTTCTATTCCCTCCATGAAGAGGTGAGGGAATCTTTTGTCTGACACTGGTCACAGTAAATGATCAGATAAGATCCAATTGAGAAGGATCCTTTACTTTGGTTCTTATCTGATTGTCAGATGTGACCAGTGTCAGATAAAAAGACTTAGCAAATAGTGCCATTTATTTAATGCAATTTTCAAAAAAATGATAATTTCCCTTTTTTGAAATGAACATATCAGAGAGCTTTCTTATATCCATGTTGAATGAAAATGTGCAGCAAATGATCTGTTTTCAATATGATGTTCAAATTAGGATATCAAAGAATGGTACCTTGCAGATTGTTCATCTTTGCTCTACTTGTTGGTGCATCATTTTCTATTTCTTCAGCATAGATTCCAAGCCTTTCAAAAAATTTGGTGTAAAATCATACAACCTGTGTGCCTTTGAATTGAATTGCTTGAAAAAGGCTTTTAGTTACTTTTCTATGATTACATTTATTACTGAATTCTTGAATATTTTTGACTTACAGCGTATTTTGTATTTCAATTTGCATGAAGATGTGACATAAAATTTCTAAAATGGTAAAACCACATTGTAGGCATTCATAAACTATGGTTTTCTTGAAAATTACTCCCATGTTTCCTCGCAAAGTTTAGAAAATCTGATGGTTTTAAGTGTTTAAACTTTTTTTGATTCTTGAATGTAGGGTCTACTGGGGTTGAAATGGGTAGACTGGGGTAAAATAGGCAGTGTTGATTGCTGGAAAAATGTAGATCCAGAACTGATAAATCAACACCATTTATGTCAAGGAGGGTAGCTTGAGCGGTTCTAGCCAGAGGAAAACTCTGAACAAAGCTTTTGGCAAAATTTATCCCGATGTTTAACCCTACCCATTTTACCCCAAACTTACCCATTTTGCCGCAATAGACCCTACAAAACATTCTATTCTGAAACTATTGAGAATTTGTAAAAAAGTCCAATGTTAGAATTATAGCAAAGTTGGTAAAATTTCTTTCAAATGATACAGTTAAAAGAAGTATGCTTCTTCCGTAGCTCGTTGTTACACATGGATTGCCCTGGGATTTGCTTCCTCCAAAGAAATTCATTGGTAACATGAGTGATGAACATATTGAGAAAAGAAGACTTGCACTTGAAAAATATTTGCAAATGATTCTTAGTGTTCTCTTTGATATGCCAAATGAACTTATTGAATTCTTGGAGTTTGATAGATTTGTGAGTATGCTATTTTACTTTCCTTGTTTTTATTTTAAGTTATAAAAGAGACAGGGTATTTGTAAGTTGACCAAAATGTTATTCTTCTCATTGTTGATTTGAAAGCATGTTCTGGGATGTCTGTTAATCTGGGGAAATTGCCAACCTTGAAACCTTTATACGGTACAGGCCTTGCGCACAGAGACATGACAAGAATTCTTGAGCCATATTGACTGTAAATTTTCTGTACAAATCTTAATGTGCGCAGGTGTGTACTGTAGGTTGCCAAGGATTGGATTTCTCTTTTACATTTTGGCAAAGGTTTATATTGTATGAAACTTTCGATACTACGCCCAAAAAAGTTCCAGATTTTTAATTCCAAAGCATTTCAAAGATACCATATTCCAGGACAAAGTATTGCCATATTTGAAATTAAAAAAGTGAGTGAAGCTGTCTTTTTTACCTTTCTTTGCAGGATGTCAACTCAGTTTGTCATAGACTGGCAAAGGATTTGTATGAAATTGGTAGGTTTATAAGCTATTTAATATTCAATTGACAAAGGAAACTTATAGACATTATGTTGTACTGTCTTGATAACGGGCTATGCTCGAAACGTGCTTATTTCAATTCGCACCAAAGTGCTTATATTTTACTTTATTTACTTGTTTATCATTGTACAATTGCACTGCACGCAACATGAACATTTTTTGGATATTGTAGTGTACTGTACTTTATATATTTGGGTTTGTCGATAAAATTAAACATTGAATTGCTTTGTAAAATATGGTTGATTATCTTTTGCAGGAGACAGCATTCTGGACAATGATGAAGTGTTTACGATCACTCCACTACAAATTCATTGCATCAATAGAAGACTTATGTTGCCATTGCCAACTTGTGGTATGTTTTGNATTTTCTGTACAAATCTTAATGTGCGCAGGTGTGTACTGTAGGTTGCCAAGGATTGGATTTCTCTTTTACATTTTGGCGAAGGTTTATATTGTATGAAACTTTCGATACTACACCCAAAAAGGTTCCAGATTTTTAATTCCAAAGCATTTCAAAGACACCATATTCCAGGACAAAGTATTGCCATATTTGAAATTAAAAAAGTGAGTGAAGCTGTCTTTTTTACCTTTCTTTGCAGGATGTCAACTCAGTTTGTCATAGACTGGCAAAGGATTTGTATGAAATTGGTAGGTTTATAAGCTATTTAATATTCAATTGACAAAGGAAACTTATAGACATTATGTTGTACTGTCTTGATAACGGGCTATGCTCGAAACGTGCTTATTTCAATTCGCACCAAAGTGCTTATATTTTACTTTATTTACTTGTTTATCATTGTACAATTGCACTGCACGCAACAAGAACATTTTTTGGATATTGTAGTGTACTGTACTTTATATATTTGGGTTTGTCAATGAAATTAAAAATTGAATTGCTTAATGTAAAATATGGCTGATTATTTTTTGCAGGAGACAGCATTCTGGACAATGATGAAGTGTTTACGATCACTCCACTACAAATTCATTGCATCAATAGAAGACTTATGTTGCCATTGCCAACTTGTGGTATGTTTTGATTTTTCACCTTCAGAAAATGTTTTAGACTGCTTAAAGTGAATGACCTGAGGTATATACAGTGTCCGTCTATAGATAGGAAAAAGAGAAACCAAAACATTTTATTGTTCTCTTTTTCTTTGCTTTCTTTCACCACACGTTGGATTATCAAATACAATAGGCTATTTATAATTCCGTGAGATCTCATCAACTCAGGTTATTCCCTTTGAGCCAAGGCATAGATGGGAAGGTAGACTTGGGCACTATTTCTCTTCAGGTTACTTCTTTGAATTGTGTTTTTATATGGAACTAAGAATGGTAGCCAGTACACTACTGAATGTTTCTTAAAATTATCAGATGTTGAGTACATAACGCTTCTTACAGAGTTTCTTGAAGGTCTCATAACAGTCTTCGTGTTTATTCTTTGTGCCCTCATGAACATTTCAAAGAGGAGTTTTTTTAAAATCCATATTCTATGTTTAGACATTACTAGAGTACCTTCTGAGTAATATGAAGCAGAAAACAAGTGAAAGAAAAGTAAAGATATTCTAGGGATTCCCTTTTTTAAATAAATAATTTCTCAAGTTATGTTTTTTCACTACTAGAGTTTCTTAATTTTTTGGGAATCTGAGAGTTGTCTCATATGTATGGTTTCTTATAAAGAAAATTATTTTCTGTCTTTCTTAGATACTGGAGATCCAACAGAAGACATTGGTCATCTATATGCATTCATCAACCAAGCCAAGCATATCAAAGTAAGACTTTGAATTTACTGTTTACATGAAGCAAACTTGATATTTCTCACTGGCAAGACATTTTAAGCATTATGAGTGCATGATGAGTGTTTGTTTTTTGCGTTGGGGTTGCTCTGAAGATGCTGTGGTTGGCGAATTTAGTCAGCACTGAAATGAAGAATGAAAAAAAGCAAAAATCAAATTGATGCCTATTTCTTGAGTGGTTAGGCCCTCTTCAACAGTACACTATATATTAAGTAATATTCAGAATTCAGCAGCAATATTCATATATTTTTAACCTTGTATCTGTTTTTCCTTTAAGACTTTTTGAATGATAATCCCAAAGGTGGTCTGTACAAAACTCCTTATTTTTACACACCAGCACCCTTCGTAAAAAGAACCCAGAGTACTGCGAAACATTAGAGCAGATTACTGTGCGTTGCCAATCACTCTTTCGTTTCCGTCAGGTACAAAGTAAAGGACAAGATGACTCATTCATTGGAGAGAGTGACTTGACATATGATCTGTCAATTTTCAAATCTCTGGAAACATTGATCGTAAGTTAAAAGTGTGATTTTTATGAAATGGGAAGGGGTGCATTGCTAACAACTATTGATCTAGGGACAACCTTTATCAGATAACGATGTGCTATTGCTAATTTCCAATATATAATGTGTAAAAAAGAATTTGTAGAATCAAGGCAAGCTAACAAGTGTTTTTTGCGCAAGTGTTGGCAAAACTAAGATCTGAAATTAGAAAATCTTCAAACGATCTAAGAGAGCTAAGAGTGCCCCAAACCATTTCAGTAGAAAAGTCTCCACGACTTGTAACTAAAAAGAAGACCATAGTAAAGACATAAGTTAAAAGAACAACATTACTAGCCAACATTGTAGCCTGGTAACTTGCATGATAAGCCACTCGTAACTTGCATGGTATACCACTGGTAACTTACATGATATATCACTGGTAACTTGTATGGTATACCAATGGTAACTTGCATGGTATACCACTGGTAACTTGCATGATTTACCACTGCTAACTTGCATGGTATACCACTGGTAACTTGGATGATATAACACTGGTAACTTGCATGATAAACCATTGTTAACTTGCATATAAACCAATTGTAACTTGCATGATATAACACCGGTAACTTGCACGATATAACACTGGTAACTTGCATGATAAACCATTGTTAACTTGCATATAAACCACTGGTAGCTTGCATGATATAACACTGGTAACTTGCATGATAAACCATTGTTAACTTGCATATAAACCACTGGTAACTTGCATGATATAACACTGGTAACTTGCACGATAAACCACTGGTAACTTGCATGATAAACCACTGGTAACTTGCACGATAAATCACTGGTAATTTACATGATAAACCACTGGTAACTTGCATGATATAACACTGGTAACTTGCATGATAAACCATTGGTAACTTGCATGATAAACCACTGGTAATTTGCATGGTAAACCATTGGTAACTTGAATGATAAACCACTGGTAACTTGCATGATAAACCACTGGTAATTTACATGATATAACACTGGTAACTTGCATGATATACCACTGGTA
>REGL01000022.1:204050-236111 GCA_004194395.1 Aurelia aurita complex sp. Pacific | reverse complement strand
TTGGATATAAGTGGATTTTTAATGAGCACTTTTTAGTGGCTTGGGTGAAGTGAAGCCACCAAACAAATTACAAAAAACAATGGAGAACAATGGACACGTGCGGTATTTACAGACTTGTTTACAGTTTGACGACGGAGCCCCTTTAAAGACAAATGACGGATACATAGCGTTGAGTTTAAAAATAGAACAAAAGAACGCCACGTGCGTCCATTTTTCCAATTGTTTTGAAATCTCTCGAGGTAATCATATACAATAGAATACAATGGGCTATATTTAGATTGCCCAGGCTCCAAACTTAAAGGGGCTGGATAAGGAATACGTAAACAAATCCACGGTTTGTGCATCAAATATCGCATTTTGAAAGGAGAAATTCCTTTGTAATTAGCTAAATTCAAAAGGAAAGATCCTTATCTGGATACAGGCTGGTCTTTGGGTGAAAGATCAACGAAAATACTTGCTGGGAATCCATTTATATCGCAGCAATCCCAAAACATATGGAGCTTTAATTTGTATCAGAAGAAAGTGCAAAGGCAAATCTACAAGATGAGACATTTATTTTGAATTTTCGTTGAATAGTCACACTTAATTAGCTCATCAGAAAACAGCCAAATCAAGACTTTCCCCGACGATTTCTTATCCAGCCCCTTTAAGTTGCCTTATATCTCCGTCATTTATCTTTAAAGTAGGGCTCTGGCCGTTCCTTTTTTGCAAAATGCTTGAAGAGAACGCCTGTTTACTTTGAGCTGATATGTCAACCTCGTTTTTCTCGTTCTTCAGGATATTCTGATAACTTCTTGGAATCAAGGTGTCCTTGTTGAAGTAGACGATGGCGAACAAAGAATTGCAGCCTCGTTACCAGCTTGGGATAGCATTGTATTTGCTGCCTTTACACATGACGAACTGACGTCGATTGATCGTACGATTGTGAGTATAGATCATGATAATTTATGCAAGATCATGAAAATTTATTCAAGGTTATTATTTCAATTATGCAGCTCTGACAGTGCAGTTTTATTTAGAATTAGGAAAGTTTAGACTGATTATATGGCCGTAGTTATCGCCATTGAAAGGCTGCCGGACCCTCCTAACTACCATCATTCCAAATCATTCAAGGAAAATCATTCCAAAAAATTTGCCGTAATATTATGAGTCCCAGTATGAGCGGTCTCGGTTTGGTGTAGTAGTCTCGTTTTGAATAGCGATTACTGGGACTCATCGTAAGGAAAGTTTTGTCTCAAGAATCTACATATGAAAATGTATGGAAATTATGGTGAATATATGAAATTTATGCAATATTCAATACTATGAACTTGTTTTTATCAACTTTCCAATGCACTCTCTTTTTAAAAGTAGCCGCTTTGTGTTTCATTTGGACGGAACTCTCTGTGTTCTATTAATAACTTGAGCTCAAAATTGCCAAGATGTGATTCCAATTGCACACACAAATGGATGTCAAAGAAAGATTTACTGTCGTATTTTCTGAAGGGAAAATCTGCTATTAGAATGTTAAGCTTGTTAGATTTGATTTTGTAACACCTGCAAAAATGCTGTTTATCAGAACGATCTGTTGCATGCCTTTGTTTTTGTTTGCCTACGGATGCCGCCTTTACTTATGAGGTGCTCTGGACATCAGATCCGTATTATCCGGTACAGCACAACCATTCAACTTAAGAAGTAGTGTTCATTGGTATAGAGAACAGGAAGGGAATGTGAAGTTGCACGTACATCTTTTATGAGGAACTGCTTATAAGAAATTCAACCCTCAGATTGCTAAACAATCAAGAAACTGAGAAAAAGTTACATAAAAAACTATTTGTTCAGTCAAGGAAATCCTTAACCTATTTTTAATTCATTTCATTTTCACTTTTTCCTGTATCATATCACTTGGAAGGTACTTGAGTAATGTCTAGACATTAGAAAGGCTTCAAAAAACTTAGTTTTGAAATGTTCACGAGGGCACAGGTAGATCTGGAGCATGAAGATTGGTATGGAACCTTTTAGAAAGTTACAAGAAACTCAGAACTCATAATCTGATAATATTGTAAAACACTGGAAGTTTGCTGGAAGTTTCTTGTTGAAGACACTTCCAGTACCGGCTCAAATTTTTAGTTTCTGATAATACGTGCTGAAAAAGATAATAAGAATGATGGATGAAAATTAAACAAATGAGGTAAAAGAGAAAATGCTATCTGGATACGAATGTTTAGAATTTTGCAGTTGAACAAAGAGTAGTTAATGAGAAGAGTGATCATTGGATTAGGAGGTGATTAAGTTTCATAAAGGGGGAGAGGGCATTTTTGGCTTGTCTCACGACAATCAGTTTTCTGCGGTATCGATTCAAAATTTTTTGAAGAATATTGACTGTTATGTTGGGTCGGTTCTCCTGCCAGTGTATACCCAAAGACAGAGTGAGTTTGGTAGCTAGTAATTATGTCAAGCCCAGAATAATTATTACATGACTTCGTGTCCAACCAAGAATTATTTTACGTTCGTAATTCAGCTGTTTTTATTTCTTTTCGCAGACCCTTCTACCGAATATTCGTAAATTGGATCTCAGTCACAATTTGCTGACGGATGTACAGTATCTCGAGGTATGCATTGAAATTTCTAATGAACTTGAATTTTAATCTTCAATCCTTGCCGGATTTCCTAAATTCCTGCCATAGTAAGTTAATGATTATCCTAGTGCACAAATTAGCAATAAGATCTTCCGCAATGCCCGGATCGAGTTATATTTTGAATTTGAAGGTTCGATTGAGAGACGTTAAATCTTCCATCACAGCTATAGACATTCTAAAATTCGTCATATTGCTGCAAGATGCTTACAAATAACGCTCGATACAGGCTCTTTGAAGAGTAACTAATATTTCTGTTTCTTGAGCTTCCTAAATACATTTGAAACGATATTCTATTTATGTTGAACTCATTCTGGTGCTACATGCGTTTTGAAATAGTTCAGGATACAGCTTTTCCTTATTTAACTGCAGAGAAATGTGTTTGAACATTCCTTTGAAGTTTGAAGATATATTTTTTTCTTGATCCAAAGACATAAACTTCTTTTATGCCCAAATTAATTCTCCAGCAACGATGAAATTATTGAGTTCATTTGTACATGTTCAATTCATAATACACGTTTTTTATAAGAAACTGGTTTTTTCAGAAACTAGTAGAACGATGGCCAAAAACTTAAGAAACTCTAGTACTACGTTCAAGAACAATTAAGAAACTCCTCCGGTTCGCGCGGCATTGCGTTTGTAGATATCAAGTGAGAAGGAGAACTTTTGTCGGTCACACCCTGTGGTCGCATCATAGAGCTTTGTTAAAAACGATCCTATTCAATAACAACATTATTTATTTATTTATATTTATTATTTATTTTATTTATTAATTCTCATTTGACACCAAGAGAACACTTAATTGACACCTAACCACCTGGCTAATCATATGTTTGGCGCTAATGCCATCAAGTGTCATCAGTCAATAGGTCTAAACGCAATTTTAGGCCCCAAAAATAGGAAACTAATTAAGAAAATTTTACTACTAAGACACCCACATTTTCATGCGAAATTAAGAAACTTTTNAGATATCAAGTGAGAAGGAGAACTTTTGTCGGTCACACCCTGTGGTCGCATCATAGAGCTTTGTTAAAAACGATCCTATTCAATAACAACATTATTTATTTATTTATATTTATTATTTATTTTATTTATTAATTCTCATTTGACACCAAGAGAACACTTAATTGACACCTAACCACCTGGCTAATCATATGTTTGGCGCTAATGCCATCAAGTGTCATCAGTCAATAGGTCTAAACGCAATTTTAGGCCCCAAAAATAGGAAACTAATTAAGAAAATTTTACTACTAAGACACCCACATTTTCATGCGAAATTAAGAAACTTTTAATACTGAGTACTGATCCAAGTTTCTTATAAAATAACGTGTAGCTGCAAGAATGTAAGATAGCAGCAATCTTCGGACGCTCGATCCTGGCAAATTGCAATGCGACAGCCATAAGTTTTCGTTGTAATTTCATTCCTTTTTCAATGCCCCTTTGCAAAAGGATTTCTGCGGTCCCCATAAAGCACGGTGTATAAACACAAGTAGTCATTCGTACTTTAAACTCAGTCTTCAGGCCAGTTTCCAATCAGTGGAATTTTCCGAGCGGGCTGAATTTTACACAATCAAAACTCATTCAACCCTAAATTCCTATTCAATTACAAAGCTACAATTTCTTTCATAAACAATAGAATTTCCGCCCGCTCCCCACTGACTGGAAACTGGCCTTCCAAGGAGCATCTTTGTTCAATTTTAATATTTTTATCCGTTTCCTCGACAGAGTTTCCTTTACCTGCGTGAACTCGATTTATCATACAATGAAATCACTGATGTTGAAGACGTCCCTTATAAACTTGGAGCAATTGCAACTTTGAATCTTTCTGGAAATCGACTGAGGGATGTCAGAGGACTGGATAAAATGTTCTCGCTGAAGAATCTGAAAATAGCTGATAACCTTATTGAAAAGGTAGGCTATATTTTGTACAACATAGGGCTCCAATCTTTAAAAAGGTCAGTGTAAAATCCTATTACAGCTTTCTTTTAATTAAATGGCTTGGAAGGAACTTAGCTAGGGTTTTTTGCTGTAAATCGCGGGGACGAAATCGATATATGACTGACCCCTTAGGAGAAATTATTAGTTATACTTAACTTCGAGACCATAATTTTTCTTGCATATAATTTTATCCTGGCCGTCTTGTATTTTTATTTATAATCATTGAATAAGCTCTGCTCGTTTCAATATTTTCTTCGATTCTCGTTGTTTTCATTTGATGATCAACCGGGCTTTTTTAACGTATCTCAGAGGATTTTATTAAACAATTTCTTGAATAACATTTTCCAGTATGTACTCATAATTTCTTAATTTTTGTGTCATCTCGGGAATTTTTTCATTTCTTAATAAAAGAAATGAGGATATGTCCGTCAAGATATTAAAATGGGAGAATTTATTCATTTGCAAGGGTAGCCCTTCAGCAGTGCTGATTTTCAAGAACCTGATCACAATTCAAGACATAAACTGCTGGTAAAAAGGCTATAATCTAAAATATATATCTCTTTGTTTTCATTCACAAAAGTATGTTCAGTTTCATGAAAAGGTTTTTCAAGGCTCACAGTCGTTTCAAGCTAAAGGAAAGATTTTTGTCAGTCCCTTTAGATAAATGAAAATAAATCGATAAAGATCTCTATTTTCTATCCCAGAAGTTTGCGCTGATTTTCTTTATCCAAAGAAATCAGGGTCATAGAGACTAGGTGATGCATGAATTCTATGGCCACGTAACCAAACAGTAACGAAGCTCAGAACAATAGGGGACAGACTGCCTTGAAAGTTAACGGCGAATGACTTTGTTTTCTTCTTTTTTCCGTTAGATGTCAAGTGTATTGAAATTAGGAAATCTTCCATTACTTGAGAACGTTGATCTTCATGGAAACGTGTGCACCCAAGAAGAATTCTACAATGTTCGATTGATCGCACAATTTGGAGAACGATACAAAAATGTGACGGTCGATGGCGTACCTACAGGCAAAGGGGATTTGGCAAAAGCTTTGGAAATTATTGACATGCAAAATAGTTATGAAATAATTAGCGGACCAGAATGTTATTACAGACCAGGGATCACAGCCACATCGAGAGAAGCAGAAGCTGTGAAACAAGTTACCCCACCGAGATCACCGAAAGTTAGACCATCAAGAGTACGTATTTTTTGTTATATATTTTATTTCATATTTTTCATACCTCAATATTTATCTTAGGGTAGGTAGCCCTTCAGCACAAGTGTTGGTTTTCAAGAGGCCCTTTGTTAATTCATTTTCATTTTTTTTGACAATCGAAAGAAGCTGCTGTTTCCGTTAGAATCCATTTCTTAAATTAGCCTGTTCTTTCCGAAACATATTTTGGATAATTTAAACAATGTGCAGGAATGAATATACAGATTTGCTCTCCCAAAATTTGTTTCAAGGCTTCATATAGTAAAGTAATCCTGAAGTTGGGACATCTTGAATAGATTTATTCGTACCTGACTTGTATTTTATTTCTTGTATTGAAGAGAAGACAGTTTATTTTGCATATCGATGTGAAACATCTATGAATGACTTTATCTGCCAGCTGATCTTTATCTTTGTTTACAAAAATCTTGTACAGCCCCGTTAAAACATTTTAAGAAGTTTTGGGAGAATGTCTGCTTGACGAATATGGCAGCTCGCAGAATTCCGCAGCTCGAACAGAAACTGTTTATATTTAGATATTGCGTTATGTTTAAATCACGTATCATTTGTAAGTATTTTGTACGTTATGATATGATCATATGAACTGATACTTTGTTTTATTATACTCATCGTAGCTTTCAAAAAAGCATCATATCGCTGATATCAAGCCAGCACCGTCGAGCCAAAAGAAACAAAGTAAGATATTTCTATTCATTATTCACATGTTTTGCAACTATATGTATTGGATGGCTGCGGACGCAACAAGGACAGATTTTGTAAGGCAATATCATCAGTTGCATTTGATTGATACTGTAATTCAAAGTGATCAGCGATCACAGGAAATTCTCTCAACCAGTAATTCAAAACAAGCGAAGCCGCAAAAGTTTATCTGAAACCCAGGTAGCTAGCTCGCTCGTTGTGCATTCCATTCCACATCTGCCACGGACATTTGATTTATATGGCTCAAAAGCCGATTGGGAGGCGATTCAATTCTCTTATTTTTTGGTGTAATTAAGACACTTACTGCTCAGCTTCTGAACGAAAGAAATAAAATGTCCGTGGTATATGTGTAAATATATCCTTCTTCTTTCGATATATGATTATGTTTGCTCTTAAAAACAATTTCTGAAATACACAACGACCGTACTAGCAACTTGGGTTTCAGAGGAACTTTTGCTGCTTTGTTTGTTTTGAATTACTGGTTGAGGAAATTTCCTTTGTTGGCAATCGCTTTGATTTCAGGTGTCAACAAATTCAGCTCATATATCATATCATTAATATCGTATCATCATGCTTTTGTGTTTCGGCCACGGGCCTTTAATTCATTTGGTTCAAATGCATATTGGGAGGCGATTCAATTCTCTTATTTTCTTGGTGTAATTAAAACATTTACTGCTTAGCTTCTGAACCAAAGAAATAGAATGCCTGAGGTAGATGTGTAGATATATCCTTCTTCTTTCGATATATGCTTACGTTTGCTCTTAAAAATATTTTCTGAAATACACGAGTGTGCTAGCTACTTGGGTTTCAGAGAAACTTTTGCGGCCTTGTTTGTTTTGAATTACTGGTTGAGGGAATTTCCTTTGTTGCCAATCGCTTTGATTTCAGGTGTCAACAAATTCAGCTCATATATCATATCATTAATATCGTATCATCATGCTATTGTGTTACAAAATCTGTCCTTGTTTACGGACACAGCTTAGATGCAACTGAAATCTTTTTTCCATTTTCTTCAATATTTTGTTATACTATTTATCGAATTGTTACTCAATGTGTATATAGCGATTGGCAGGGAAACTATTTGCCTTTCATTTTCATGTTTGCAGCAAACCGTCAGAAAAATCCGAAATTTCATGATTTTTTTCAGTTTTTCTACTTTAAACCATATGTGAAAAATTGATTCTGAATGGTCCTTCCCTATCTCTTTTATTCATTGTACAGGTTCTCTGCCATTTGAAGAATTTTTGAATATTAATTATCTTCATTTGAAACTTTGTATCAGTCTTGAAATTTTCTGGCAAGTTTAATCTCAGGATTATTCTCAAAAATTCACAATTTAACTGTATCTTCTTCAGATCAGTTAACTGCAGTCGAAAAAGAGGAGGCCAACTTCAGAGATAAGATTGAAAAGTTAAGAGAGCAAGCAGGAGAATCATGGCTGACATTTTATAATGAATTGCAAGTTGAAGAAGAAGGAGACACATCAGAAAAGGTGAGGTTTATGTTTTATGGAAGATTGAACATTGATTTCGTTGCTGCCTTAGTTGCTTGCCTTGAAACCAAAGCTGTCACTTAGATTTCGCTGAAACTTTTTCAAGCAGATTTGCTCGTGAAAATGTTTCAACTTATCTGCATAGGCTTTGAACTATCGTTAATTTGTTTAAAATATCGCTCGTTTCAGTTTCTGTTAATGCATTGGAAAGAAAGCCTATTTGTTCATCTAAAACATAAACGCTTTCCTGTTATCTGAGACTTAGGACCTTTAAGCATATCAAAATGGCTCAAGCCACTTGCCGTCAAATTCTAGCCTATCAGATATTAGTATTTCCTGTCGACGTAGATCAGTTACCCAAATATGGTGCGGCACTTTTCATTGCCTATTGTCTTTGCACGGCTATTTTTATCAAGGGCTACATGCTTAGATTCCCTTCAAGTGGAGTTTGGATAAAAGCTCTTGTTTAGGATTTTCATGGGTGAGATGGATACGTTTTTAGGCATAAAGTTTCGGTACGTGTTGTCCAAAATTTGAGCTAACATCTTTCTGGGCTGGACGAATTCCAAATATGCCCTGTTGAACGCTTTCGGTTCTTTAGAAATTTCATCTCATAACTGCTTGCTCAACTGTCGCCTACATAGCCTGCATACTTGCAAAGAAATATATAGCCAGAATCTATCTAATTCAACCTTATTAATGTGCTTTCATTTAACGGTTTACACAAAAATTGAATTTTTTGCTTGATATCAAAGAAGCTCTCTGCTTGAAGCTTGTGTAATGTTTTTATCGTGGTTTTTATTCAGAAGATTGATGCAGCCACAAGAGCAAAGAAATTGGAAAATGCAACCATCCAAGAAGTTAATGAAACAACAAACATTGAAGAAAAGACTCCAAAGCCAGTAAATAGAGTCAAACCAGTTCAGTCCGCGAAAGATTCCCATCTTCCGCAAGATGATTCCAAAACTATTCTTAGAAAGGTATGAGTGTACACCAGTTTTGTTATGATGATAGTCTGTCTCAAATAAGATGTCACGCGAATAACAACAATAGAAGTGTTTTACAAAGGAATTTTGCGTTCTCGCAAATCTCACCTGACATCTATACTCTGTCTCATATTAGATGTCACCTGCAAATGCCCGCGAATAACAACAATAGGTATTTTTTTGCAAAGGAATTTTGCGTTATCGCAAATCCCAGGTAACATCTCATTTGAGATAAGTCACTGTTTCCTTGTTAGCTTCGATCGTATACTTTTACATACCTGGAAGATATTTGGGCAAGCCATGCCTACGGGGGTACAAAATGTTCCCATGAACAAGATGGAAACTGTATTTTCTTGATGTAAATTGTTTATTACTTATGAAAGCACTTTCAGGAAACGTCGTACAAAGCGGAACTTGGAATTTTAAGAGGTTTTGCATTTTGAGCAAGGAAGAGGAAGCTTTCTCGTTTGAATTCTAGCGATTATTAAAGTCATGAAAAGGAAGTAATATCTCAGAGCTCATTTGTCCCAAGTTTCAAGGTCTGGAGCCGACTTCAAAAATGCGATTCTGCAGCCAACTTGAGTCTGTGTTGGAGAGACAAAATTTTCTTGCTTTCGTCAAAAAAATTGTCAAGTTCGGTCACAACAGAATTTGACGTATATTTTCTTTATGATAGATTGAATTGATGAGCGTAAGTAAACATACGAATTGTTAGGATGTAATCAATTAAGCTGACTTCTTCTTTTGAAGGTTGTTGAAAATATCGTCAAAGAAGAAAATTACGAATACAAAATACCAGGGGCTGTAATGAATATACTTGAAGATATGCTGGATCAGAATTTTGACCTGTAAGTTTCTTTCTTATTTTTGTTGACTGATTATTTTTGCCGGATAAAGTGCAAATAAAAGTTGTCGGCCATGGTGCACGATCAAGCAATCAAGCTAGTCAGTTCGTCAGTCAATTAATCATTTTATTAGATGATCAGTCTGAGAGAAAAATCACTCCAAAAATAGTGTATGAAGTTTTGGAATTTTTAGAAATCTCAGATTTTTTAAAAGTTTTTGGGACTTTTGCAGACATTTTCAAAGACTTGCTATGATTGCTAAGACTTCTTAGATTGTTGAGATTGCTGAGATTTTCTAAGATTTTGGAGCTGTTGCAAGATTTTTAAAAACTGCGCAAGATTTGTGTGGATTTGTCAAAGAATTATTGAAAGATTTTTGAATTTGTATCATATGTGTATGGAGGGGGAGGGGACTTCTGGGACTTTTTTTAATCTGCGAGGATTTTTAGGATTTTCTTTTGATTTCTAAGATTTTGTCAAGATTTCTAAGATTTTCTGTCAAATTTCTAAGATTTTGTGAAGATTTCTAAGATTTTGTGAACATTTCTAAGATTTTTTTTATTTTTGGGATTTTAGGAGATTTTTTAGGATTTTTACGAAAGTCTATGAGATTTTTGAACTGATTTACCACTCAGATCATTCATGATGGATCAGTCGTAGGACGCTAAGCACGTTATAATGGAAGGTCAGTTAGTAAATATCTCTTTCTCGTTCTTAGATTGAATGAAACTTTCCTGATCTTCAAAGACAATGAAAAGACCGGATTGTACGAAGAACACATCTTATCATTGGATACAGAAGAAAATGCCTTGTTGGAAATTGAGCTGATTTCTGGAATAACCGTTGATCAATATCATTTAGGTATTTCCTATTTTTCTTTCGGATTTCTTAGAGCGTACGAAGTATGAGTATAGATATTTGCGTGATCTTTCAAGTAGATCCTCTTCAAAGAGTGATAAATCACGATCAAATTGATGTTTGAATTTCACATCGATGAAAGTTTTAGCCTTTCGATAAGAATTGAATCTTTTGAGCATCGAGCATCAAGCTATAGAAGTATTTAAACCTAGCTAAATCCTGTTAATGACACAAGCTTTGAATCAGCTTGGAATATTAAAAGATTAGTTAATTTTCATTCCTCTTTGGCAAATTATGATTAGATTTTTATTTTGATATTGTTGAGAACTTTTTCAAAGTAAAATTCTGATGATATGGGTATCTATCTCTTTCATAGATAAAATTCGCAATGTTCGTGTGAAGAAAATTGATGAAAACTATTGGATATATTTTGACCAAGAAGAAAGCAAAAAAGAGAAAGATGAGAAAGGAGTTTGGCTGGAAATTAAATTCAAATTTCAAGGTCCTAAAGATTGTGCTGGTTTATTTGCTCTGTTGGTTGCTAATACGCGGATTGATGAAAACGAAAATCTGTGAGTTTCTAAATTTTTAGGGAATAAATAGTGTTGTTTTCTACCGGGTTCAAACAGGAGTACTTTTTTGGCACACTCGGTATGTAAATCGGAACATTAACAACGACAAAGAGATAAAATTCCGGTGGAGTAAAATATGCATCCAAGTATAGTGAAGTCTATATTACAAAACCGTTAAATTAACCCGAGAAATACCAATCGCTTCGTCTGACCAAGACCTCAACTTAATTTCGAGAGTTTAACGACACTGTATTTCTGGGAAATTTTCCCATCAAGCTTCTGAAATGGTTGCGTATTTTATTTTCTATACAATGCATTGATCTTTTTCTTTCAGATTTATCAAACTCCTACCTAATCCCGGACAGTTCTCAGGATTTTTCAATATGGTCTATATGATCCCAATAGCACATTCTGCGTATGGAAATTTGAACTTTAAAGTAAATCAACGGAGTTAAAAGCAACTTAGCTAGGGGGACTGGGTCAGTCTAAATATAACCTATTGTATTTGATATTCTCGATCGATGAAAACAAAAGAAACATAAGTGGCGTCTGCCGTTCTTTTGTGCTATGTTTAGATTATGTCACTATATCTCCGTTCATTTACTTAAAGGAAAACGCCACTCCAGGGAAACATTTGCGTATGAGAAAGACTGTCGTTGATTGTATCTCAGTAAATGGTTTCGTTATTTGCAAATTCTTCACCACTGCAATGTTTCCAATACCGTCGAGATTATTTTTGCTGTTTCAACACACTTTAAAAATCTTATTGATAAGTATTTTTTGTTTATTCTTAGCTCACCTAATGATGAAACAAGTGAAGAAAAACCCAAGCACGTCGTATCCCCTATCGACAACCCCTTCCTACTGAAGAATGAAATCCTCTTGAGCTTTTTCCAAGAATTCGTGCAAAAGACTTCCGCAATGCGAAAAGAACCGGAAGTAAAAAAGCGAGAGCACAGAGACAGTTTCAACTCATTGGTTTATCAGAACATAGGCATTGGTGCACCTTTCTTGAAACACACAGTACCTAAAGATGTAACACAGGATGTCATCCTAATCCTTTGGGCAGGCTGTTTACCATATTTATTCCCGGAAGAAGAGCTCCCGACTTGCCTTATTATGACTAATTACAACATATTCCTGTTCCGGGTATTTCTGCCTGAAGATACTTCCACGAACTCGTTGCCTAAAACTGCGAAAGAAATGAAAGAGATATTCCACTGTTTTTACAGCTTTTCGCTGAAATCAGTGAAAGAAATCGTCGTTGGGCTGTACGATCAAGCATTTCGAATCGAAGTGAACGAAGAAGGTGCGAGAGGGACTTTCACATTCTTGACACGACATGCCTCGAAAACAGCGCAATTCCTCGAAGCATACTGCTCTGTGATCGGTGTGGGAGAAGAGAAGAGTTCCTTAGATATGAGGCGACAGACTTCGTTTGTCTCAGGCGATTCAACATCAACAATTGTATACCCCGATGAAAGCAAAATAAACGCTTTAAAAACGCAGCTGACAGCTCAAGATCTCTGCCCGATCAACGACCGTGAAAACTTGATCTCCTACTGCATTGTTTACATGTTTGACGATGAGCAAAACCAGGAGGAATTTCTGTACGCTACGGATATCCCAGTTACAAATATCAAGAGCTTGATACTGACAAATTCTCGGTTGTTTATATGCGACGAGGATTATGTCCATTGGCCGCCGACGTCATTTGTTCGTTCTTTGCCAACCACACCCGAGTGGGTTGTTGATGACGAGATTGCTGTGTCAGATCTCATTGGAGTAGATCTCTGGGAAAATGCTGATTATAAACACACGCTCGCAGGGAATTATGGGATGACACTGACGTTTGATAACCCAGTGACGGAGTCGACTGAGAGCCTAAGCAAAGAGGTTTGACAATTCTTTCTTATTTCTTCCTTGGGATTTATTATTGATAATGGGGGAAGGGAAAAGAGGCTGTCAGCCTTTGAAACCCTACAGTGTTACTGGAAAGATTCTGAGTTATACCTGACGTTGTATTTGAAGTTAGGCAAATTTGAGGTCAAGCAAATTGGTTTAATTTTTGTTCGTAAATCTGTGGCAGTACAAAACTTGAGAATGGCTTTGAAAAGTTGGATCTTGATGAAATATGTGTAAATTTTTGCGTTGCCTGTGTGAACAGTGTTAGACGAGAAGTTTTCAGTGTGTTTTATCATGTTGTTGCTCTAGAAGGCTATGTTCATGTCTTTACAACTACTTTGGAAATTCTGGTTGTAAACGAAGAGCTAAGAATTATTTGAAGTGGGCCTTGCGATTCTTTTTTAGGGTAATCATTTATTCGACTGCTAAAGTTGACGCTAAAATATTGACATGCATCTCAATGTTTGACTTACTGCTACAGAAAGTTTGACGTGCTTCGTGTATTTTTCATAGGCCCTTTCAAAAGATTGTACCGTACTCTTGTGGTCCTGTGCCAACAGGTTTAATTATGGTATTCGAAAGAGGCTTTGTACGAGAATCAAGTCACTCGTACCATGTTACACTCATTTTAGCAACGCCTCCCGGCTACTAAAGTTGCTCTTGGCTAAGTTCTCGCCTCTCTGTTATCATAATCATCGCATGTAACTCCCAAGAAGCGAGATAACCAGATTTACCAGAAACATGTCATGTCGGTGTTTGATAAGATCTTGCAGATTGCTGTTTCTAGCTAAGAAAGAATTGTCGTGCTCATTTTCCGCGTTTTCCTGTCTCGAGTTTTTTTGAAGATAATGGAACAAATCTCTATTTCCAGGCATAACCATTACTCGCGTGCAAACAGTTATCTATAATTTTTAGTCTAGACGATAAGGGTTTCTTCAGGCTTCATTTTCTTCCGACTAATTTAAGATGAAATCAGTTAGTACAATCGGCATGCTTTATCTGGAGTACATTGTTGTTCTAGAACCATGCGATTAATGAAATGATGACTAATCAATGAACTGTCACACGCTCATCCATGTAAAAATCTAAGGAACATGCAAGGAAAAATGATCAAATCAATATGCAAGGGAAAATGGTAAAATTATACAGGGTGTCCCAAAAAATTGTGCCCCGTTTGTCTGAAGATTGCGACAAAACGGCAAAAGATTCTCGCCAAACTTTTGCATAATGGTGCTCTTCAGATGTTCAATTAAAGTTTGTTACCATTCCCATGGAAATCTGTTGAAAAATGATGGAGCTATGACCTTCAGGAGACAAAATTTTCCCGATCACTGAAACCAGCGGTCGGCCATTTTGTATTACTATTTTGTAGCGATAAATAGCTTTATGGAATGAAAATGAAACAACAGCTCCAATGTCATAACTCTTGTGAAAATTCCGATAATCCTCGAAGAGTTCCACTATTTCTGACCTCACAGCAATTATTTCTTACCTCACGTGAAGATACTTATCACTACAAAATAGCAAGGCAAAATGGCCGACTGCTGGTTTCAGTCGTCAGGCAAATTTGGTCTTCTGAAGGTCGTAGCTCCATCATTTTTCAACGGATTTTTACGGGGATGGTGGCAAAATTTAATTGAACATCCGAAGAGCATCATCATTCAAAAGTTTTGCAAGAATCTTTTGCCGTTTTGTCGCAATCTTCAGACAAACGGGACACAATTTTTTGGGACACCCTGTGTATTCATCGATTTAGATTAGCTTACTCCGTACATTTGTATATAGTAAGCTAGATGATGAGCAATTCGTTCCGTTTTCAGAATAACACATCATCTTGGAAGATCATCTTTGGCTCATTATCCGAACGGGAGCAATTCGTGCGTTCATTATCATGCCTATGGAAGAACCAATTCGACCAAGACCTCAGCGTCACTTACACCAAAGTTGCTTCAATGAAACCGCTGATGAACGCAGATACCGTTTCAGAGTGTGGTTCTGTTGCTGCAAATGGTAAGAAAGGTCACACAAGAGTTCCTTCAGGTAACCTTTCAATTCCTATTACTGGGCCTATTGACCACCCTGAAATGTTAATGGCTTTAAACCCTGTGCGACAGAAAACATATTTCATTGACAACATAGCTCAGTTTGAAGACGAGGCTAACATGGGCTTGCGTTTCTTGATGTGCAGTGGATGCATCTCGTATCTGCACCCCGAGAAAGAGGCTACTGTTGTCACGGCGATAAGTTATGCGCAAATTTATCTGATTGTGTCAGAAGCAGAGCGACATTTGATTGGTGCGAAGAAATCGATTATTGATGGATCCGGGGGGACACCTCTGTGGCTTGTAAGTATTGATTATAACAATCTTCAACAAGTCGTAGTGGGTTTGTTTGATCAATTTGTCCGCATTGAGGGTGGAACCCCCGCTACTACATTCACACTGATAATTCGTGATCATGAGAAAACTAATGATTTCTTGGACAACTTGAGTGAAGTTCTTTTGGCGCAGAAACCCGAGGATTGCCCACGTGAAACACGAGGAGAAACAATGCAACATCATATTTATAAACTATACTGCAAGGAAGACGAGGAATCAGGCGCCACCGCAGCGACTAGCGAATTTATTCATCCGAACAGTGAAGTAAGAATCGTCTACCCGAGCGACGAAAGTCTGGATAAATTGAAAGAGAATATTTACGAGTTTATTAGTATCAGTTGTGATTGGCATACAGATAAGGGTTTCGGTGTTTTGCTGTATTTGCTAGTCTCTGCTGAAACTGAGGAGACTGTCTTGCCTTGTACGTTTATCGTAAGCGAAAACTTCGTCGCGCTTTTGAAAGAAGATTACGTCAGCTATCCACTGCCGATGTTTGTAAAGGAGCTGCCCGAAACGCCGCAATACAAACCTGCAGATGCGAGACTTATCGCTGCAATTGTACGTATAGAATTTCAGGACCTCGTAAATGGAACATTCTCTATTGTCTTCAATAGAGCTGGTGTCGAACCCTCATGTTACGAGCAGCGTTTCAGAGCTTCGAGCGTCGAGCTCGATGCGTGCCTCGTCACGGATATTAATACAGACAGTAGTATACAGGAAGAGCAAGGAGTCTTGGTTTGGAATTTAAGGACACAATCATTCAACGAGAGAGAGAAGATTTTCAATATTTTGTCGAAAATGTGGGCTGTTTGTTATTCTGGTAAAACATTGCCTATTGTGAAGAGAAAGAACACAATCGCAGGAAATTATTATTAGTCGAATAGGTGACTGAGGTATGACCGGCCTACTGTTGTCTTNGCGTGCCTCGTCACGGATATTAATACAGACCGTAGTATACAGGAAGAGCAAGGAGTCTTGGTTTGGAATTTAAGGACACAATCATTCAACGAGAGAGAGAAGATTTTCAATATTTTGTCGAAAATGTGGGCTGTTTGTTATTCTGGTAAAACATTGCCTATTGTGAAGAGAAAGAACACAATCGCAGGAAATTATTATTAGTCGAATAGGTGACTGAGGTATGACCGGCCTACTGTTGTCTTCTGGCACAGATGTTATGCAGATATCAAAATGCAGTGGAACCTCCATATAACGGACACCTGTGGGACCAATGTTATTGACAGTTGTAGAACTGTCCGCTGTATGGAAGTGTCATCTTTTGTCATACTTTATTTGGGACGAAAATATTTGTCCGTCGTTTGGAGGTGTCCGTTTTATAGAGGTGTCCCTTAATGGAGGTTCCACTGTACGCGTTTACATATCAGTAAGATGTTTGAAACACTTGATGGTACGAGCATTGGTTCCCAATCTTTAAATTGGTGTAAAAGGGTTGGTGTAAATTCTATGACCCATTTCTGTCATTTAAGACCCTGTTTACACTGCACCATACCTATGGATAACGAATCAGCCCTGTGTTTACATTCTAAAGTTTCTTTTAAGCCCTTCTATTCAAATTTTATAGAAGTTTACATGGAGTTTTTCACCAACCTTTGACCAGCATAATCCTAAAATATTTGATTACTCCATTATTACTCGAACAATAATTCGAATAATGATATTACATGTTGGACTTATGACCTGGAGTTCCTTGTTTCCCTTTGCTGTTTGACTTGATGATGGTGCTTTGGTCAACAGAGACTCATAATATTACCCTGAAAAACCTGACCCTACTTAGGCCCAAACTCTCGGCTTCCTAGAGTACCAATCAGATTGCGAGATCTGTGAATTACTACGGTGATGGCAACCATGATAGGACTTTCGATTCGATTGAACAACTGATAAAATTCGGACGCGATTCGAAATTAGAGGCCATGATTTGATATTCGAGGCCATGATTCCATCATAATTCAACTGATGAATGCATACTATAGGGCTAGCTTTTTTACTGTTTAGTTATGAGTCCCTGTTGAGCAAGGTTTACCGCAGGGATACAAGGGACTCATCGCCATACGTCTAATGACATGTGCTTTAGGGCGGGCACTCGTACTGTCGAACGCATTGAATGACAGGTGATGCCTTGCTCATGGACACATATCCGCTGAGTTATCGTCCGATTGCCACAGCGCAGGAGCGGTCAATAGACTCGAAACATTATTTGATTCTTCGAATTCAATATGCGTTTGCTATACGATTAATATTGTGCGCATAATCCGTTTCAATCAGTCTCACTACTCTTGAATTGACTATAAAAGAGTTTGAACATATGCTTCAAAAAACATTAAAATTGCCTGCTCCCCTTCGCCGGTTTCTTGTTCCGTAGTCCATGGTTCTTGGTTCTGTAGTCCATGGTTCCGTGGTCCGTAATTTTCAAAAGAAACTGGCGGAGGAGAATCGTATATCCTATAACATATTAGCACTACACTCACACTCTCTGTGACAAAAGCAACGGTAACTTGTAGATAGCCAGCGTTTTTCCACTTTTTGCTGGAGTAATTATTTTGATAATTGATTTGCAAAACGTTGATTTGAAAATAGTCTATAGATTTAATCGGAGAAAATGTTGTTGAATCATGGGCGATGATGCACCGATTTTGTGGGAAGGGAAGATAATAATTGTAGAATTTCTTACCCATTAGTTGACCAGTTCTCTAATCTGGATCCCTGTTGATCAATTTGAGTGAACAAGATCAGTGAACGTTCGTTTCTTTTCCTTTTCTTGGCTCTGTTCATTTAGGCTAGGCCCACGAGTTCCAACTGTCTGACTGTTTTTGTTGCAACTGGAAAAGTTTTCAAGCCTCTCCTTCGTAGCGACGTAAAAGGGAATCTCCCTCCCCTGGGCTTTCCCTTTTACGTTGCTACGAAGGAGAGGCTTGAAAACTTTTGCAGTTGCAACAAAAACAGTCAGACAGTTGGAACTCGTGGGCCTAGCCTAAATGAACAGAGCCAAGAAACGGAAAGAAACGAACGTTTAATGATCTTGTTCACTCAAATTGATCAACAGGGATCCAGATTAGAGAGTTGGTCAACTAATGGGTAAGAAATTCTACAATTATTATCTTCCCCTCCCACAAAATCGGTGCATCATCACCCATAGTTGAATTTGTGAAAATGTTGTTGAATTTGTGAACTTTAAACACAGAAATTTTTTTGTATATGCTTATGTGTTTGCTGCTTTTGTATTTAAATTTATTTATCCATTATATGCTGTTGCTGTTGTTGAAGTCTGGTTATTATTTGCTTTTGCGTAGATTCTCGTTCTGAAGCAGAAGCTTCTAGCCCTCATTACTTCCAAGAGAGACACAAGGAAGAGTCTTCCATAAAAAATGCTGTATCCATTATTCAAAGACCGAACTCAGCTAAAATCTAAACTATCGAACAACATTAACAGCACAAAAATATCACGAACATTTTCTAAACTATCTATTTAAAAATAATTTCAGTCGTTGCATTCCCAGAGCCTACTGTAACTGCATAATGTAACTTCTACTTTAAAAATGGGCACGTGTGATTTCAAATTTGTGTGTGAAAGAAAGCAAGTAAAAGTATTTTCATAATAGGAAGATAGCTTTCAGGGTAAGCACTGAAGCAAGTTTGAAAAAATGTATCTATTTTCTTCAACAAGGTCTTAGTTTTCTCCAAAACAAGCAAGGTTACTGATTGCCTAAAAAATGTTGCCATTTGTAATTTACCAACAACCTGACATTAAATATTAGTAGTAACGAAAATTCGTGCCATCAATACGACATTGAGAACATGAGCATTGTCCTTTCGAACGTCCATGAGAAATCTTTCTGTGATTAACCACGTATGGATCAGCCTCGTAATGAAGTGTATTCGGAGTATTGCGACCCTCTCTTCTGATATGATTATCTTCAACGCGAGGCTGAAGTTGCTGGACAGGAACTACCTGACTCTCTGTTCTGTACTGTTCCTCAAGGATCTGAGCTCGTTTCAGTGCTTGTTCAATATGCATTTTCCCGCTTTGCCGAAGCTCGATGACGCAATTCGCACAGTCACAGAACTTCAGTGATCGATATTGCTGTGGTTGCGGTTGCTGATCTGGTTTTATTTGTACCCGATCTTGTCGTTGTTGTTGTTGTATTCTTTGCAGTTGCTGAGCAACCGGATCTCTCCTGCACTCGTCGCAATTGCAGACTGTTGTGTGTGGAGACAAAACAGGCATTTGATGCTCCTCTGCCATCTCTCCTCCGTCAACTTTCGTACACTCAATACAATTGCATGGCTGTATTGGCACCACTGCATGGGGGTCTAGTAAGAGCACATCGTGGCCCCCCTTCGTTTCATGGAGCTCTTCGTTCTGTCTGGCATTAGTGTTTAGTGGGTAAGGGGCGGAATTTCCGCGTCTTTGATCCCGGTTTCCCTCCTTTCTGAATTTTGATCGTCTGTTTTGGAACCAAACCTAAAAGATAAAAGTATTTATTGGTACAGGGCATGCTACGCGTTGAATTTTATTTGATAAGGGAACAAGGCAAAAACAAATGTGCTGCAGAGACGCGAGGAATTTATACTTGGACCATCTGAATTTTTCCCATCTTGATGTCAAATAAGGTGAACACTACGTTCTTAGGTAATGTTATGGGGGTGAAAGGTTTAAGGGTGCTCCCTGGTCAAAGACTTTGTGTCGTTAAAACAAACGAATTGGAACAAAATTAGAATGAAATGTTAACAGCAATAAGGAAGAGCTGCTAACTAGATTACTGCCTCTTTCAATGAGATCGCATAAAATCTATTGCCTCAATGGCTGATGCCAACTTGCATTCAATCCTGACATGATGCCTTGACGAGGAACCAAACCGTTGTCATTCCAGTCCTAATTCAAAGTTCTGCATTTGCTACCTATGTCCGAGATGTTTACGAGAAAGAATGATTCACTGCAAAGGAATGAGGAGAAATCATTGCATATAATCAACACCACGCACACTACTGATGCAACAACCCTTTAATGGAAAACCCAGATAGTTCACATGTTTCAGCTTTTGATGTTGGCAGGACGATGAGTAACAATTTACACCCACCTTTGTGACGTAATGAGGCAATCCAAGTTCCTTGCTCAGTTTCGTGAAATAATGGACTGTGGGATACTTTTGTTGTTGAAAAGCTGCTTCTAAGCAAATCTTTTGCCAATTTTGAATAACAGTGCGAATTCGCCGTCCACCTTTGTGTTCGTAGTGAATTTCGTCAGAATTGATGGACGCGTTTGAGTCGGGAGACTCGGACCGAGTTGATTCACCATCAGATGTGGCTGGTCTTTGTGCAGCCAGTTTGAAACCTATAATTTAGATTAGAATAAAGATTATTTCTGTTGAAGTGCAGTCACACTCTGACAAGAAGGTAGGCATGAAAGGCCTAAGTTTTGCCAGAAAACTGTATGGTCTTATTTGCGTGTGCCACTTTCAGAATGCGTAATCTTCGTTTGACTTGAATGTCTATCTTGCAAACAGACGTTTTTTTCTAAGAAAATTGTTCAAAAGTAGAATCTACCTTTGAAGTTACGAGAGAATGCAGCACTAAGAATCTGTTGAAAGTCAAGTTCAAAGCTTATTGGGTTGAAATATCATTTTATCCTTATTTTTCATATAACAACTGTACATATTGGGCACACTTTAACTCTTTTTCTTACTTTTGTTTTACACGGCAAGGAGTTGATTTGCAGTGAGAAACTACATCATGATTATTCATCCAAAAAGGAACAACTCGATCTTACTACCAATACAGACGGTAAATTTCCTTCTTTGAAACATTCAGAATCCCTGCATTTGGAATATTTATACATGACTTATTTTTAGTATCTCATGAAATGAAGAAGCAAGCCAGCAAGCAACAGTAAGTTTTTGTTAATGCAGGCTAGGTTCTGGCGGCTATGCAGCAGATGTGAATATGCAGCACCATGGCTTGTGCCATGCCCTCGGACAGTATGTTCGCGTGGCACTTGAAAAGGAAGGGCAAGGCGGGTTCGATTGACCCATGTTTTTGGCAATAAAACAGAGAAATGTATTTCCAAAGAAACCTTACTTTGAAAACGATGTAATCTCTTCTCTTCCGGATTTATGATCAAGAAGATAAAGTGTCTCCTAACGCAAAAATTGGATTAATACACTGTTTCTCCTGGTATATCAAACAAAGTTCGGAACCAGGGGGTAATGGAGTTCTACGAAGAGAAAAATTCTCTTTTTGAAAACGTTAATTGAATGGTGTTCTTTATTATGGTTTGCGATCTCACTCGATCGTTGGAAATATGTTGTTTCTATTTCTGCCTAGCATCCGAAGGTAGTTTTTAGGAGGCTGAGAAGCTAAGCTCATTGAAGCAATGTCCAGGTCCTTCCTCTCGATTTGACAACACCTCATGATTCCTTTTAGCCTGAAATTTCAGAGAGTTGGTGACTCTCCTCACTCTCCGTAGGTTTGATAGGATGGGGACTCGATCCACCACGAACCACCAACCTTCAGATTGGTAGTCAAACGTGTTACCATTGATCCATAAAGTTAAAATATGATGTTTGCAGTAATGTTGAGATTCGTCAAATCAGTCAATCAATCAATCAATCGACCAATCAATCAATCAATCAATCAATCAATCAATCGGTAAATCAAGGTCGACCATTAGGACGCCATTCGTCAAATTTATTAGCCTGAGATCAGGCAAAAAAGGCAAAAAGGCAACAAATTTATCTACAGACAGGTATCCTTTGTTCCACGATTCCAATATCCCTAACGCCAATCTTCAGTCCAGCTTTTATCAACTGCACCACTACAGTTATTTGATGTCGCAATTATACAGGTTTCCGTAAGATAACGATGCCATAAATAGAAATATGTTGCCCATTATCAAATTAACTCTTTTGTATCATCAAGTACTTCATAGAAATAGCTTTCTAAAAACAACTATGTGTAATGTAAACAAGATCTTTAGTATTGGCTTTGATGTACACCGCCGGACATGGAACCCCTGTGCGGAAATTGAGTTCTTGGACCGTTACAGAGATTCGTCGGGAACACGGTCTCTCTGATTCCAGCAAGACCTCACAGGGAATTGTTGTACCTGTCTCCCCTAACCCTAAAAGAGCCGTTGTCGCTCTTGTCGCCCATGGTGCTTTGTAAACAAGCTTCAATTTCAGACTGTCTGAAAATGAAATTTGGCCTAAGCGAAAAATATCGATCCACACTGCAGTATTTGAACTGATAGGAAAGTTCGCCTTCAATTGGCTTTTCTGCCAGTTCAACTTCTCTGCAGTGTGGATGGAGCTGTTTTTTTTTGCTCTAGCCAAATGTGATTTTAAGACTGTGAAATCGCATTCTATATTCAACATTAACCGGGTGCTCCCAGCTATTCACCCATTAGCTATTTTAGCTATTTCTGGCAACTTTCTTCTCAACATAAAATTTTATTTTTTGATTTTTTTTTTAAATCAAGGATGCCTTGCGTAAAATCTTTCACCAAAGATGTTTAGCCCTGTTATTTGTTTTGGCAAAGTTATTATGTACCTATAAGAACTGATTGTCAAACTTGAACAGCTACCTTGGACAAGAGTGAACTTGATAACGACATATATGACATAGTATGTGTTTGATCTGTTCTATACATAGAACAGATCAAACACATACAATGTCACATACACACTTGAAATTTGATATCAAATCATATCGTGGAGACATTTTTGAAGTATTTTGATTGAAAGAAATCTCGAAACCTTTTTTGCTCAAAAAATTGACATGACATTCTTGACATCAAAATACAAAAAAATGGACTCCCATTTTTACTAAAAAAAGGCAGGCAAATACGAAGAGGACAAGATAGAAGTAAACAAGTTTCTAATGTTCTGAAAACCAAGAATGCTTCATACCGATCGATGTTATAATTTTCGCCAGACCAGCAGTATCTATTTATTAAGAAAAACTTGACAGATAAACACCGATAAACAGCTAAAAACTCAAACTTACAGTCTGTTGGCGTTGATCCACTAGCCGAATCTTTTCTCCCATCTTTCAGAATATCATCAATACTAAACTTCAGTTTCATCATGTTTTTGGTTATTTTCGTCACAGCAAGCAAATCTGATACACAAGTAGTTACTAAATTGCCTTTGATGAATTGCTTCTGTGGTGGCCTCCCTGGTGGCCTGAATAGCTGCCTTCTACCTTCGTTTTTCTACGGCAAACAAGGTTTAAAGTAAAGTGTATAACTCTTCACTTTGGTGAATTTTTTTGATAGATTGCTTCTTCTTTCTGGCCTAACAGCTTAGCTATCGTGTACTTTCTTTTTGCCACGGCAAACAATATCTAAAGTAGCTACAACTCTTTTCTTGATTTCTTGAATAAATTGCCTCTTGATAATTTATGATAAATCACTTCTCTCCTGCTTGTGTCTGTTGTGTTATATCTTGTCGTTTCGTTATGTCAAATCTTCACTTTGATCAATGGTCGCGGATGAAGTGCTTCTCTCCCTGACTAGCCTATCCCCACGCGTGCAGGATATTTTTGGAATGACTGTATCACTGGTCGTTCACATTACTTCATCCGCCGGCCATGACATAATTAGTCTGACGCCAACATTGTTCATTCTTATCAAGCCTATTCAAGACATACGGCGCCTTCATGCGCGTTTCCTTTGCCCATGCCCCAAAGACAGTCTATTCAATTTATTTGCTTGATTACAGGTATTTGCAAAGAGTACTCAGTCAAATGACGGCTAACAATAACAAAGCGGTCCGGCGATTACATGAAACATTCCGCTTTCTAATGTTAATTAATCGCTCAATAATGACTAGGTGCCAAACGCTCCGGAATGAAAAGAACGTTTGATACAATGCCGTATGTTGGCGTACAGTAAAAGCCTGACCATGGGATCCTAGGATCTTATGACCCTAGCGCCAAAATTGAAATAATGGTTCTGAGAACAGGTCTTAATGTTATAAAAGTAGCAAAGATTGTTGAACAGTTTGAGAATAGTGCTTCAAAACTGTGGCTATATGTTTTAAATGCTTTTCCGTATGGCATTGCTTACAAGAGCACATTGAATTGCTAGGTGAAGTTTCAAATTTCAAGCATCAACATATTTCTTTTTCAAAGAATATTTTCACTTTTACATGTGGTATAAACAATGAAAATAAGGCAACGTGATATCCTTGCTTCTGTAGTATCAAAACCTTTGGTTTAAAGGGCGTATGGTGGTTGGTGTGAAGGATCCTGTGTCAATTTTGGTACTTAACGACCCATTGTCAGCCATGATCCTTTGCGGGCTAAAAGTCGACTGCGCCACAGAGGGCCTTTTGGTCAGTAATGGGTGTGGAATCCTAGGGCCCATAGTCTGGTTTTCACCGTGTGTCCCGTAAACGGTATCACTGTTCGTGGTCTCTCGAGTTGCATTCGCGGTGCGGAACCCTTTTGTTTCTGTGAGTTATTGGATGAAAATTTGCGCATGTTTTGAAGATCATCTGTATTTGATAAAAACAAAATTATCAAGACTGTCTGAGGCACCCTGGTATGAAAAATCAAACGGGCCCGTCTTGACGACTGGCTTTTCTTACAACTTTTGGCATTAAAACAACGTATTTTACAATGGTTGCAAAGTAGTGTTATTGACTAATCAAAAGCGAAAGCAATGAAAGGTAAACAGTTGTTAAAACGGTCGCCAAAACCCCAAGGGGTATGCACGTTTTTTGTAAGAAGTTTGGATCAGGCAACTCTACGTTCAGTTTCTTACAAACGCAAAAAAAACCTGTACCGTATATCATTCCCTCAATATGGATATGTGACCATAGTCAAACAGATTTGGGTATTTTGCGAAGAAAATCAACAGACCTTTCAGCGATATACTGCAAAAGAGCCTGAATCCAGCGATGTTTCTAAACATTTTTAAACGCTTTGGTAGATCGATAAGGTACTTAACAAGAAATTGTAATAAAATTCAGATACAAAAAGGCGAGAAGATTTAGCACACTGAGGCGCTTCTGACTTATGTCGTCAACAGAGTGTGACTTGAAACAGAACTAAATTTGTAAAGGCAAGGTTCAATTGAATGGCGTTGCATCAGCATCGTTGTTCACATTCGAAAATTCTACTAAATGTAGTTTCGGACTCTTTTGTAGAATGGCTAAAAGGTCTATTTCTGTCGAAAGGTTTTGACTGCCCCCATCATGATGATCGTGATCGATTTGAGTGCCAGAAAAACATCTAAAGTTTTGGATGCCTTTTGGTCAAAAGTCTGTCTCAAATATGATATGATGTCACGTGAAAATGCTTGCAAATAAAGATAATTGAAGAGTTTTATATGACTGAATTTGCGTTATCGCAAATCTCATGTGAAGAGTTTAACTTTCTCGCCAAACTTCTCGAGCAACGGAGCCCACTTTTCAAAAGAATATGATGAAACAATGGGATGGCCTAAACTGCAAATGTAACGCCTGTTAATTCAATGATATCATGTATATCTTGTCCATATACAGGTTTTTTTTTATGAGAAACTTGGATCAGCACTTAGTACTAAAAGTTTCTTAATTTCGAATGAAAATTTCGGTGTTTTAGTAGTAAAAGTTTCTTAATTAGTTTCTTATTTTTTTGGGCCTAAAATTGCGGTATTGTTCGAAGTTGAGCCTTCTTCTCGACAAAGGGCTTACATTTTGCATTGATATTGTCATCAAGAAGAAGCCATGCACATTAAGGCAAAAATTTACCAATTTTGCAGTTAAAAGTCAAGAAAAGATAAAGGTACCTTTGTTAGAGAGACATAGAATAAGAGAGACATACAGAAATAAAGTTTTAGAGTTTCTTAACTGTTCTTGAGCGTAGTACTAGAGTGTCTTAAATTTTTGGTCATCGTAGTACTAGTTTCTTATAAACCAGTTTCTTATAAAAAAAAAACGTGTAGTACTAGAGTTTCTTAAATTTTTGGTCATCGTAGTACTAGTTTCTTATAAACCAGTTTCTTGTGAAAAAAAACCTGTATATATGTAAATATGTGCTAGGTGAAAAGATCGAATCAAAATAAATTGATAGACAAATAAAAGCCCACTGAGCAAGGCGCTCTTTCTTCATTTATTTCATTTCAACAAAGGTCGGTACTGAAGACAGTGTGGCAGTCATTGACGGCTCTTGTGTAGGAAATTGATAGTGAGTCCCACGATAAGTTCCTTCTCGACATTATATCTGTTTCCTCAAAGGATGTATAAAATGCGTCACAGTTTTACGCGATTTAGGTCATCAGGGTTCGATTGACGCAAACTGCATTAAAAAATAACGTTCTATGCTTAATCCTCTGCATTATTAAATTCCCTGTCGTTTTGCTAATAATAAGATTATTGACATAATATTGAAATAAATAAGATTTAAAAGATGGACAATGTATATTCCAAAGGCGGTATACATCTACCTCAATCCTACTACTCAACATGAATACCCAATTGGACAGGCCACATGTTTTCCCAATTAGCTGTTTCTGGAAGGTTATAAACGATAAAATTTTTAACTTCTGTTATTCACACAAAAGCCAAAATTCTTGCAGTATATGCCTTGGGCACATCAACAAGACAATAATTCTTTACATTATGCTAAGAATTCTGGAGCCATGTGAACGATTGTGGATTTTTCACCATGATAATGTGCGCAAGGCCTGTAATGTACTTNAGATTTAAAAGATGGACAATGTATACTCCAAAGGCGGTATACATCTACCTCAATCCTACTACTCAACATGAATACCCAATTGGACAGGCCACGTGTTTTCCCAATTAGCTGTTTCTGGAAGGTTTAAACGATAAAATTTTCAACTTCAGTTATTCACACAAAAGCCAAACTTCTTGCAGTACATGCCTTGGGCACATCAACAAGACAATAATTCTTTACATTATGCTAAGAATTCTGGAGCCATGTGAACGATTGTGGATTTTTCACCATGATAATGTGCGCAAGGCCTGTAATGTACTTCTACTAATGAAATGAAAGGCCACTCTGCAGCTAAATCTTATTTGGAAACTTGCCAGTCTCTCCCTTTTGTTTCTCTGGCAACTCCCATTTGATTCTGCACGAGGTTCCCATTTTGCTTATGACAGCATCAAGTCTAGGGTTCAGACTCAAGAAGATTTCAGGCCTCCTCCTGAGAGCTGTGGTAAAAATTTTTACAAAAAAAAAGAACTTTACTGCACGTATTTCTTATAAGAAACTAAAAACTTGATTGGAAATATGCGATGGATTTCCTCGACTTAAGAAGAATTTCCTCATAAATTTTGTCCAAGTAATCTTAGTTTTTTAGTGATTTAAGATTTCTCATAAAAAATACGTGTATTTTTGAGGTATTTGTTTAGGCTAAAAAGTCGATTTTTCTTCGTTCTGCCTGCACTCGCTGTAATGTTATTCATCCATAAAGAGCTATTTATCTCAGTGTGCCATGTCTCAGCTGACGTTCAAATTGCTCTGCTGTGAAAGTTCCATCGATTCTTTCAAAATCTTCATTGAAGACAGAATATGCACTGGGAGCTATTTTCTTCGATCTCGATGTCATACTTGTATACATGAAGTAAAACATAGAGACCACAAAATAAACTGCACCAAAACCAATTTGAATGAAAAATCCCAAAAGACAGACCCATAATGAAAACTTTAGGATTGTTTCTGCGTGATATTTCTCCCACGATGATAAATTTGCTTTTCTCTTGGTGTCGATTTGCTTCAAAGTTTCTCTGAATTTTCTTTCTTCGTCGCTGCTGTGGTCTTCGTCTTTCTTGATAGTGTCTTTCTCTGTTAAATCATTATCCTTGGAATGACTACGTGGCTGCTCGTCTTCTTCAGCTCTGACAACAGGCCTAACTTGTTTTTGTCCACCTTCTTTGGCAAGTCTCTCTGCTTTTAGTCGACGATACTCTTGCAACCGCTTTTCCATACTTTACCTAAACGTTTAAGATGAATCACAGCTCTTTTTAAATGTGNTTAGGATTGTTTCTGCGTGATATTTCTCCCACGATGATAAATTTGCTTTTCTCTTGGTGTCGATTTGCTTCAAAGTTTCTCTGAATTTTCTTTCTTCGTCGCTGCTGTGGTCTTCGTCTTTCTTGATAGTGTCTTTCTCTGTTAAATCATTATCCTTGGAATGACTACGTGGCTGCTCGTCTTCTTCAGCTCTGACAACAGGCCTAACTTGTTTTTGTCCACCTTCTTTGGCAAGTCTCTCTGCTTTTAGTCGACGATACTCTTGCAACCGCTTTTCCATACTTTACCTAAACGTTTAAGATGAATCACAGCTCTTTTTAAATGTGAAAACGCATCAAATATGAACGCAAAATGACTTCTAGAATCTTGCAGTTATGTTACCGCAGCTTCGATGGTTTTTCGACGCCATCTTTGTTTACAATGGTCTTCTTTGAAAGTACCTCAAGTAACTTAGCACAGATTTTCTGCCTCGATTTCGATTGGCTTCTACTTAAAAAATTCATATTTTACTTTTTATATCTTCTCTCTCTTAAGTTTGGAATAATTTCTTCATAGATAGCTCACCGTACTACCTAGACTTCATAGTCCTTTATTCTAAAAAGTTCAAAGAAGCAAAATGAGGGTCTGTTGAATTCAGTATTCTCGTGGTCAAAATCAGTGGTCAAAATGACGTCATTCAAGCCTCAAGGTCATTTTAGTTGAACCCATTTCTATGGTTGAACCACAAAATGTCATAGCTTGGAAGACAAATTTTTTGCCACCCTGCTGGAACCACGTTCTGAACTGAGGACCATGACATATTATGTTATTACGCGAAATATTTACTCTTGAAGTTGCAGGTTGTAAACTAAAGAATCATGGCGGCTACAGTGGACCTCGCTGGTGTGCGACCAGAAATCGATGTATTCACTCTTCCTCACTCGAAGATGAGACAACTAATCGTTGATTCAACGGAAGGGGTATGTAGACAAATGACTGACTGGCTTCTTTCTCTTCTTGCTTTTAGATATATCTTCAATTCTGCCTTTTATGATGGATGATGATGGGCCATCAATCAGGCAGTAGAAGTGGGCCTAAAGGATTTTCGGCTGGGGTTGTTTATTTATAGAATAGACAATTTGTAGCAGGAAATTTAACCTTGGGAATTATCCATCCTTGCAAATATATGCTTTATAGGTTAGTTTTAAAGATAGTTGGTAGATTTGGCTTTCCAACTTGGATTTTAGAGAATTATGAATCGCTCAGAGTGGTAAAAATCAATTTAATAGGGTCTGTTCTGGGCTAGGCCTAAATTGCCAAGACCAGACAAGAATCGCTAAAAAAACCAGAATCTGTCTAGTGCATGCATAAATGATTAACTTACGGTCAAGATGGTATACCAGGTGACAAAATTGCAAGCATTCTGAGGAAATTGATGCAAAATTTATGATTTTAGGTACCAGAACATCTGCTAGGAAGTAAATTTTGAGAGATGATTCCAGGAAGCAAATTTAAATCAGAGCAGGAAGATAATGTTTGGATATTGTGAAGACTGTATTTGCTTGGAAAACCCAAATAGGGATGTTTTAATGGGCTGTGTCTTTGAATATGATCCACAGTGCTCCAGTTGTTTGGTAAATAACCAAGAAAATATTTCTCTTATTGGGACTATTTACTAGCCATAATCCACAATATCCCAAACAAGAATTCTCAGTTGATAAAAGGCTGTCTAAGAATGTGACAGTTGTTTAATTGTGAACATTTTACAAAGTCTATTGAACTAATGTGAAATTGTGGTTCTTAGCTCCAGTAACAAGGGCAGAGTTTGTAATACAATAGCATCAGTTGCATTTGATTGACACCTCAATTCAAAGTGATTACTCTCAACCAGTAATTATGAAAAAACAAAGCCGCAAAAGGTGCCTTAAAACCAGAAGGGAAAACTCTTGCCTTTGCACGCAAAATGTGTTTATATGGAAAGATGCCCCAGTAGTGCGGGAAGAAAGTCAGTAGCCAATAACTAATCAAGTGTGGGACCCCTAGTGGTGGTGATGTTGTTTAGGTTAGCGCCAAACTTACATCAACTGGAAAGCTTTTGGTAGGGTCTGCTGGGGTAAAATGGGTATGTTTGGGATAAATGGGTAGGATGAAAATTTTGGTAAATTTTGCTAAAATCGTTGTTCGCAATTTGCCACCAATTGCAAATGATCAAACTACCCTCCTTGACATAGTGAATGTTGATTTATATGTTCAAGATCTACTGTTTACCAGCAATCAAAACTCCTTTTTACCCCAAGCCTACCCACTTTACCCTTGCAGACCTTAGCAAAAATGTCCTGTAATTTAAAGAGAATCTAAGCATATATAAGCCTTTGATAAAAATAGCCATGCAAAGACAAAAGGCTGTGACATACGCCGCTTTGTCAAAAGGAAATAGTGATATCTGATTGGCTAGGATTTGACTGCAAGTGGTTTGAGCCACTAATATATGCTTACATTCCCTTCAAGAAAGCTTTTACAAGGCTAGACGAAAGGTGTGTAAAATATGATTTTGACTTTTGATTCTTATGATAAAAGGCAGTTGACAATTGTTGTTTTTTGAACTTCAAAATTCATGTAGGGTACTGATGTCAGTTTACGTTGTAAATTTACATGGACATTTTTTATTTTCTCTCAAGGTAACATCAACAAATTTTGAAGATATTTCAAGCATGAAAACACTCCTGGAGCAATTGAACATGACTTTGATACAATTCAGACTTCATGAAGAAATTGAAGATAAATATATCATGAGAGTTTTGAAGAAAAGACTGAGTGGAATGATGTTGAAAAAACTTATCAAGCATCTGCATGCCAATAGTCACATCTCAGAGCTGATAAAATTGGTGAAAAATTTACAAAGAGAACTTTCAGATATAACTTGTGAACAGACTTTGCAAAAGACTTATGGAGAGAAATTAAATGAGGCATTAAAGACATTTTATGAAGAATACCTTCCACATATGATTGATGAGGAAAAGGTATATACAGAATACAATTGGACGATGGATTAATACCATTATTGTACTAGCGCTTCCTTGAACTGTCCAATAGCTTTTTTCTTTTGGAAACGCACAATTTAGTCCCAACTGTTTTTTTATTCCCCTGGTTACATGGCCAATCCATTTTTTCAAGGCTCCTTGCAAAGTAGTCACCTGGCCACAAATCTACAGGTCTGATTAGTTCAATATAAAAGTTTAGACAAGGTCTGAACATTTATTGACCAATCAGATTACTCGATTCTTATGGCCCTGAAAAGGTGGATTGTGTTGAATCAAGAATTGTTCAGCATTCTTATTGTTAACTTCTGATATGTGAGAGGCATAACATGGGGCTCAAATCTTTAAAAAGGTCGGTGTAAAATGCTATTGCCGTTTTCTTTGAAATAAATAGCTTGGAAGGAACTTACGGTTTTTTGCTGTAAATCTGCCATGGCAATTTATTGATATCTCGATTAGTTTCAATATGGCGGCATTTATTAAATTTGAGGCTATGACGTCATCAAATTTCTAAATCCTAAACTACAAAAG
>REGL01000022.1:170779-202885 GCA_004194395.1 Aurelia aurita complex sp. Pacific | reverse complement strand
TTTACGCCTGTTTCACATTGGATGTTGGGTAATTCAGTGTTATGATAGTGCAGACGACAGTTTTAACTCACACTTAATTCCTGAGTTCAGTAAAATTTTAGCGTCTGTCCAAGGTGACACTAAACTGATACATCCAAAACACAGAAGTTGCCCTACATCCAATGTGAACCCGACTCTAGTATTTATAGTAGAAATTGTATATGCGTAGCCCTATGTATTAGTACTTGTTTGTATATTTAGATTTAGTTTTTAGTTACCTGTTTTCTATGTTATAGCCATGGGGTAGTCATGGTCTTCTGCTCCTCATGGCATCGTCCTTGTAGTGTAGTAAAGTAGTTTGTAAGTGTTGTTTTAGGTAATCTCGTCTTTGTAAAATTTTATATTGGATAAAAAAAAAAAAAAAAAATCCAATTCAAAGAAAAATATGATAGAATCTTACACCGACCTTTTCAAAGATTTGAATGATTTGAGCCCTATGCTGAGAGGCATGAGAAAACTCTTTGTTACCTTTAATGATTTCTGTCAGCAGCTAAAATGCTTCTTGCACTGTGAGAAGAATTGTTTAGAAATATTCTTTGGTGGACATATGTTCTAAAAATTCTCGTTCAATAAGCCTGTTTTTCTTTAGAAGCAAAACATAGCATTCCTTACTAAGTAAGGGTTATTGAAAAGCTGGCACTAACTCATTCTCCAGTAAACTGTCAAGTACTGTATATACATATATATTAAGAATTGCAATTTTATTTCAGGTTTTTCAGCCCCTTCTCTTGGAATACTTCACATACAATGAACTGAGGAACATCAAAGAAAGAGTTTTGAGGTTACATGCTATTCCTGATGAGAAAGTAAGTACTCTTGAGGATCAAATAGGATGATTGAGGGTTTGCAAATGGTTTGATAATAATTATGGGGTTGGAACCATCAGGGGGAGGTTAGAAAAATTGAAAATAGTCATTTTCTTAGTTAGACACAAATCTTTTTATATTTATGTTCACTATTCATGTTAACTATCATTTCAATCTTTCAAGAATTAAATAAAAGAAGGGGTTTGAAAATTTTACAAAAATCAACAAGCGGGGGATGATTATTTGGTACTCAAAAGAGTAGTTGAATTTCTGGCAAGTGACATCAGCTTACTACCATCTAGGTAGAATCATACAATTGCAGCTATTTTTACGGCTTCATATTTAGTAAGGACAGGAGTGTATCTGTTTGGAACTTTGGGCTCTTTAATTAATGGACATTGTGACGATGTTTTGAACAAACAAAAGTCAATTACAATTCTCTGATTGAGCAATACAGAAAATGGAATTAAGTGTTGTTTCAAATGTTGAAGATTTTAGATAAAAAACGATACAAGTACATTGTAGATCTTGTAAGAATTGAAATACATATCTCATTACTTTCATTCAGGATATTGTTGCCAGACCTCAACTTGTATCCATACCACCAGCTGTATCAGCAGGTAAGAAATGTCATAAGTTGATAAAAATGTTGCTTGACGGACACAATTCTTGCAAACTGGGTAACCTCGTGTAGCTGAAAAGATGCCAACTCAGAAAATGCCACAGGAACAGAAATTTGCATCTACATTTATTTAAAAAAAACTTCAGACAAAAATGTTCCCGCATTTTTTGAAAAATCTGAAACCACTTCATTTTATATTTTGTTTTGTTAGTCAAATCTTTCTCTTGGAACCACATAGAGGAGCATCGCCCTAAATGGTCAGCTAACGTTTTTCATCATATCTGACCGCGCTGCAAAAACTTCGTTTCAAAAGGAGTTCGGGCCTGGATTTTGCAGGAAAGTGCATTAAAATTATTCGCTGATGCCAGTTCTGAGATTTTGTCTTGTTGTTTTCGTTTTGTACCGTCTATCCTTGTCCTGAAGGATGTTTTTAAAACACTTACCTGAAATGGATAAAGGTGAGAGTATTTTATGTCCTTGTTGTTTTCCAAGCCCAATATTTGTTTTCTTCGCGTTGCCTCAGGATTTTGTATAAAGTACAACTAAAGTTTGTTTTCAGGCAACTCCAACCCCTCCAAAGGTTATTTTTGAAGAAAAATCCCAGAAATCTACATTGAATGTAAAAGCCGCTGGCTTTATTTCGGTTGTGGTCAGACTGGCCTACCTTCACCCCTATTGGTCAGCCTGTTGATTCTGACTTCCCTTACTGACCCCCCTGTCAACCACACTGTTAGAAGTCATAAGGTTAAAGTCATAATCCTCAAGATAATGGTAAAATTATGAATCTTGATTTTTTTGTCAATTACTGCCTTGTTGATTTCATTTGTGTAAGGTTTCATTNAACATGTAGAAAACATCTTCATTTGCAATACATCTGCTACAACTTGCCTGCATTAGAGAGAGAAAATTTAGGATTTTTGGAAGTTTAGCTTGTACAACCACTTTAAGGAACTACTATGATGATCCTTCCCTTCCAGAAATTGAAAAACAAGAAATAAAGCTCCCTGATGAAATCCTCCTACACATCTTCAAATATCTTGAACCAAGAGAACTTTGCCGTTGTGCCCAAGTCTCAAAAGGATGGTCTGCAGTTGCCATGGATGCAGAATTATGGGGTGTTCTTCATCCATCAAGATGGGGTCGTGGCGAATTCACTTTTGGACGTCGTATCAGTTCAGATGATTGTAACTGTGATTGTGAACCAAATTATCAAATGATGCAGTTCAGAGAGTAAGAATAGATCTTTTGGTCATTTTTTGATTCCAAGAGATGCAAAGTGTGTTAACTTTAAGTTTTTATGTCACACAGGATAGCAAGACAAAACCTTCACATTTGTGCTTAGATGCGTTTTTGGATAGGGGAATAACTAATCACTTTAAAAGAATAGAGAGGCGAATTCTAACATTTCTTTTATATTATTTGCAAGCCAAGGGCGTTATTTGTATATTAACATAGTTTCAGTTCACTCAGGTTTAGAACTTAAGATTGGCAATATGTTTTGTTGGCGATTAAAAGAAAATTAATAGTCGCATTGCAAGAAGAGCCCTCTTTCAAATAGATAGATATTCAAGAACAGCAGAAACAGAGATTCTATTTTTGAACAGCTTAAAGACCGAAAATCTTCAAAGTAAAATCCACATTTGGGACTTCAATAATAATGGATGTTTGGAGTAATTACTCATGAAAAAGTTCAGTAATGTACGAGAATTATGAAGAACGCCTCCCAGTAAGTGTTCTCAATTCTCCGTAGAGGTTTGGAATGAACAGTTCTTGAATTTTCCATTTTGTATCAGATGTAAAAACAAGCTTTCAGGGGACCATTTTCAAGTGAATATGTATTCGAAAGATCAAATTTCCATTAAAGTTCTACGAAAGTTTTTCAAAATGCTATCTTTTTCGCAGTGATTTAGATGACGGTGCTTCGAGTGGCTCAGAAGAGGAAAATGGTGACTCAGACATCACAAGGGAATCCTCTATTCTCCTTGGAATTTCGAGATATCTCCTTCCTAAAGTTGGAAAAGGTGTCAATACATTGGTTTTGGAGTGCAGCAAAGCTCTTTCAAATGGACTTGTAAGTTTTACTCGGTTGTTTCTTCCTCGCTGGTCGTTTATCAACTGCGGAACTGCCCCATTAGCTGCCCGAATAATGTTTCAGTCTCTGAGAACAATTTTCTTTATAATTTCACACTGTGAGAACTTTATTTAATAAAGCTTGATTTTAGCCATATTTTCGAAAAATACTTCTTGTTTGTGCTTTAAAGCTGCATTTTTTTTGGTACATGCCTAATTAACCATTCCTTCTTGTTTAGAGCTCTTGTAAAATATGGTGCCCTTCCGTGTAATTTTGCAACTAAAAAGTTAGATATCACTTGAGATTTGCAGTAACGCAAAGTTATTCATGCAGAACTCTCCAATTATTTTTATTCGCGGGCATTTTCACACGACCTCTTATTTGAAAAAGACTTTAATATTTTTCGCTTTATCTTTCGTTTCAGCTGTACAGAATTTTGAGCCAATGCCCAAACCTGGAATATCTTGATGTTTCTCAGACCATTATATCTGATATTGGCCTGAATGGGTAAGTATAAACCTGGTAATAATTTACAAATGTTTTGGAAAGCGCTCAGGTAAAATTTTCCCTCTCTAAACTATTGAATTTTTGTGAAAGTGGGAGATGGAAATCTTCAATTTGTTGATATTTTTTCGTCCCCAAAAGGGGATGCAGCCGCAGTTGCTTCCATCTACAACCAACACTGTTTACAAGAAAACTAACCGGTACTATGAGAAAAACGGACGCTAAAAACTATAGGTTTGTTTCCTTGGTACCAATTCTGAAAAATGGTGGACCTCGCATACTTGGAATTTGTGTTTGATTGACTCCGAAATTCTCAAAACCAAAGGCAGGTTTGGTGGGTTTAGAAGGCCTGTTGGGCCCTCTACTCCAAAAGACAGACAGTTTGGCAGACTTTTGAGAGATTTTCGTTTTCATCAGCAAACTCTGGTTGTGAATCCGAAACCTGCCGTCTCAAAATTTTTGTGTTTGAGTCGAAACTATATTTCCTTTTCTGCGAAGTTTACTGTTTTCAGAATTTGGTAGGCTTAGAATTACCAATCAAACGAACCCTACAGTATGTATAAAGTCCTGAAATGACGTTTTGATACACAAAATATTTTGGTTCTATATAAGTTATTTTTTAGCGATTGTGATGCAAAAAGTGATATATCTTAAAATTCTGTTTACGATCTTATGGAATATTGTTCGGAGCTGAAATATTCCAGATTTTTCAAGGCCTTAGGGGCAATTAATATGTTAGTAAAACGTGACTTTGTCGAAGTATAATGCTATAAATATCTTTGAAGTGAATATCATCTTTGAAGTGAATATTATTATTGTGGTCCTTCTCATCCTGTGATCCATTTTACAGATTATTCAAGGATGGTGGTGGCCTGAAGCTAAAATATTTGGATGTATCTGGATGCGTGGGAATAACAGACAATACTTTGATCAAGTTATCATCATTTTACGGCAAAGCATCAAAGATAGAACGGAGGGGTGGATGTGTAGACTGTGTATGCTCCAAACGGAGGGATATCTCCCCTGTGCATATTGAAAGTGAACATCATAAAAAAGGACAATCGAAAAAGTTGGAATGCTTGAGACTCTCTGGCTGTTATAAGATCACTGATGATGGTCTGAGGTGAGTTTTTCAAAGCCGAATATATGATATTGTTCAAGTCCAAAGAATATACTCTTCAACTAGCCATTGATAAAACGTAGGTATTATGAACGCGCTTTTTACGGACAGCTCATGAAATCATTGCAGGAAAATGTAGGGTTATCAGTGTCGACTTATTTGATTTATTGATTTAATTTATTGCCAGTTCATCCTGTGCTGGCTCTTCATGTTGATCAATCAGGGGTGGAAAACATATTTTAATTTCTGGGACCGAAAAGTCGTTGAAAAAACTTTCTGTGACAGCATGGTGCTCCAAAAAAGAATATACTTTTTGGCAGGTCATGATAGAAATACCTAGGGCAGATTTTGAAGATTGGTTAGTAATCCTCAATCTCAGTTGTAAAGGATGTTTAGCGAATTTTGTTGACTTTGCGACTGACTACTTACCAAATTATAAACAGTATTGTTGTAGTCTGTAGACAGCCTAAATTAACCAAACTTCAATCCAATTTCAAAATACTTAGTTTGAAGTGCAACGAGAAAATTTTGGATTTTCACGCAAAATCGAATCATCAGTTCTCCCTTCTTCTCGCATTTCTTTCTTTCTGGAGACCTGAACAAATGTCTGGTACCATTGGTGCCGTAAGCTCAGTAAGCTAAATCTGCACAAATTTAGACACAATTTTAGAGGCACACTGAATCCACTGTGCCCCACAAATGATGGTGTTGAGGACACGGAGCACTTTTTGCTGCACTGCCATGCTTACGATGCATACAGGAGAGATCTTCTCGATAGTGTAAACGCAACGTTGCAACCGTACGGTTTGTCAAATCATTCAAACGCGCTATTACTTGAAATGATGCTGTATGGTAATGAAAGGTTTTCTGTTGATTCTAATACAGAGATTCTTTAGGCAACTTTNAACTACTATGATGATTCTTCCCTTCCAGAAATTGAAAAACAAGAAATAAAGCTCCCTTATGAAATCCTCCTGCACATCTTCAAATATCTTGAACCAAGAGAACTTTGTCGTTGTGCCCAAGTCTCAAAAGGATGGTGTGCAGTTGCCATGGATGCAGAATTATGGGGTGTTCTTCATCCATCAAGATGGGGTCGTGGCGAATTCACTTTTGGACGTCGTATCAGTTCAGATGATTGTAACTGTGATTGTGAACCAAATTATCAAATGATGCAGTTCAGAGAGTAAGAATAGATCTTTTGGTCATTTTTTGATTCCATGAGATTCAAAGTGTGTTAACTTTAAGTTTTTATGTCACACAGGATAGCGAAAGACAAAACCTTCACATTTGTGCTTAGATGCGTTTTTGGATAGGGGAATAACTAATCACTTTAAAAGAATAGAGAGGCGAATTCTAACATTTCTTTTATATTATTTGCAAGCCAAGGGCGTTATTTGTATATTGACATAGTTTCAGTTCACTCAGGTTTAGAACTTAAGATTGGCAATATGTTTTGTTGGCGATTAAAAGAAAATTAATAGTCGCATTGCAAGAAGAGCCCTCTTTCCAATAGATAGGTATTCAAGAACGGCAGAAACAGAAATTCTATTTTTGATCAGCTTAAAGACTGAAAATCTTCAAAGTAAAATCCACATTTGAGACTTAAATAATAATGGATGTTTGGCGTAATTACTCATGAAAAAGTTCAATAATGTTCGAGAATTATGAAGAACGCCTCCCAGTAAGTGTTCTCAATTCTCCATAAATGTTTGGACTGAATGTGTTGCAGATCATTTGTTGACAGTTCGTGAATTTCCCATTTTATATCTAATGTAAAAAATGCTTTCGAGGGGCCATTTTCACGCCATTATGTATTCGAAAGATAAAATTTCCCTAAAAGTTCTACGAAAGTTTTTCAAAATGCTATCTTTTTCGCAGTGATTTAGATGACGGTGTTTCGAGTGGCTCAGAAGAGGAAAATGGTGACTCAGACATCACAAGGGAATCCTCTATTCTCCTTGGAATTTCGAGATATCTCCTTCCTAAAGTTGGAAAAGGTGTCAATACATTGGTTTTGGAGTGCAGCAAAGCTCTTTCAAATGGACTTGTAAGTTTTACTCGGTTGTTTCTTCCTCGCTGGTCGTTCATCAACTGCGGCACTGCTCCAGTAACTGCCCGAATAATGTTTCAGTCTCTGAGAACAATTTTCTGTATAATTTCACACTGTGAGAGCTTTATTTAATGAAGCTTGATTTTAGCCACATTTTCGAAAAATGCTTCTTGTTTGTGCTTTAAAGCTGCAGTTTTCTCTGGTACATGCCTAATTAACCATTCTTTCTTGTTTAGAGCTCTTGTAAAATATGATGCCCTACCGTTCATCTGCCTCCTCTCCTCTTTTCCCTTTCCGTTATTTGCATTATATCTCATTTCAAAATGCTCAAGATCCAGGTGGCTACTGCACTGGGCAAGGCAACTGTCAGATTAAAGAGAATTTTTGACAGGCGAAAAGACCATCATTTATTGTCTCAGGATTTTGTAATTTTCGAGGTTGAAGATTTCCGAAAAAAGTTATCGTATGGTATGTTTCAGTTCTCTACACTACTGGAAGAAGTCCTTCCTTGTACTGACGATTGCTATTTCTCCATCTGACATTTTTCTGGGAGGTAGAGGCTTATTGAGATCAAAGTAGAGAGACTTAAAAATCGGTTCAAAAGTTTCTCTATCCATTTTTATTCACTCCGATTTCTCTTTGCGCAAAGCTTCACTTTGAACTTGAAGTTTGTTGAGACCATCGCCGATTTTTGGTCACATAAGAAACCCTTCGAAGTAATTCTGAGTGCAACGGTGTTATGCTGAGCCGAATTTCGAGCTGATGAAAGATCGTGTAATTTTGCAACTAAGTTTTGTCTAAAATTAGATATCACGTGAGATTTGCGGTAACGCAAAGTTATTCATCCAGAACTCTCCAATTATTTTTATTCGCGGGCATTTTCACACGACCTCTTATTTGAAAAAGACTTTAATATATTTCGCTTTATCTTTCATTCGCTTTATCTTTCGTTTCAGCTGTACAGAATTTTGAGCCAATGCCCAAACCTGGAATATCTTGATGTTTCTCAAACCATTATATCTGATATTGGCCTGAATGGGTAAGTATAAACCTGGTAATAATTTACAAATGTTTTGGAAAGCGCTCAGGTAAAATTTTCCCTCTCTAAACTGTTGAATTGTTGTGAAAGTGGGAGATGGAAATCTTTGTGTGCAGGGAAGTTAAATTTATTAATATTTTTCGTCCCCAAAAGGGGATGCAGCCGCAGTTGCTTCCATCTACAACCAACACTGTTTACAAGAAAACTAACCGGTACTATGAGAAAAAACGGACGCTAAAAACTATAGGTTTGTTTCCTTGGTACCAATTCTGAAAAATGGTGGACCTCGCATACTTGGAATTTGTGTTTGATTGACTCCGAAATTCTCAAAACCAAAGGTAGGTTTGGTGGGTTCAGAAGGCCTTCTGAACCTTTTACTCCAAAAGGCAGAAGGTTTGGCAGACTTTTGAGAGATTCTCGTTTTCATCAGCAAACTCTGGTGGTGAATCCGAAACCTACTGTCTCAACATTTTTGTGTTTGAGTCGAAACTATATTTTGAATATTCTATTATATGGAGATTCTAGTCTTAACTGCACCCTAAACAGGCGCAGCGCATCATCTCCGTAGGCTTAGAATACATCTTAGGAACTGGTCGAATGAGCTGAGCTGCATCCCCGTTCTCGCTTTCTTTTCTCTATCTCTCTCTCTCTCTCTCGCTCTCTCTCTCTCTCTCTCTCTCTCTCTCTTTCTCTTTGTTTCATTTTCATTGTTTTGTGTATTTTTTGTTTTGTTCTATATCTAAATGTTGGCTGCAGGGGAGATGTGCTAGTTCACACCCCATGCAGCTTTCATCTTGTGTAATTTTGTAGTTTACTTGTGTAAGTAGTTACGGTTTGTAGTTATGTATTCTTGCAGTTTTGTAGGTCTGACTATTTGATATAAAAGAAACTATATTTTTTTCCTTTTCTGCGAAGTTTACTGTTTTCAGAATTTGGTAGGCTTGGAATTACCAATCAAACACACCATACAGTATATTCATATAAAGTCCTGAAATGACTTTTTGTTACACAAAATTTGTTGGTTCCATATAAGTTATTTTTCAGCAATTGTCATGCGAGAAAAGCTATATATCTTAAAATTCTGTTATCGATCTTATGGAATATCGTTCGGAGTTGAAATATTCCAGATTTTTCAAGGCCTTAGGGGCAATTAATATGTTAATAAAACGTGACTTTGTCGAAGTATAATGCTATAAATATCTTTGAAGTGAATATCATCTTTGAAGTGAATATTATTATTGTGGTCCTTCTCATCCTGTGATCCATTTTACAGATTATTCAAGGATGGTGGTGGCCTGAAGCTAAAATATTTGGATGTATCTGGATGCGTGGGAATAACAGACAATACTTTGATCAAGCTGTCATCATTTTACGGCAAAGCATCAAAGATAGAACGGAGGGGAGGTTGCGTGGACTGTGTATGCTCCAAACGGAGGGATATCTCCCCTGTGCATATCGAAAGTGAACATTATAAAAAAGGACAATCGAAAAAGTTGGAATGCTTGAGACTCTCTGGCTGTTATAAGATCACTGATGATGGTCTGAGGTGAGTTTTTCAAAGCCGAATACATGATATTGTTCAAGTCCAAAGAATATACTCTTCAACTAGCCATTGATAAAACGTAGGTATTATGAACGCGCTTTTTGCGTACAGTTCATGAAATCATTGCAGGAAGATGCAGGGTATCATTGTCGACTTATGCATCACACGAGTTGATTTATTGCCATTTCACCCTGTGCTGGCTCTTCACGTTGATCAATCAGGGGTGGGAAACATATTTTAATTTCTGGGACCGAAAAGTCGTTGAAAAAACTTTCTGTGACAGCAGGGTGCTCCAAAAAAGGATCTACTTTTTGGCAGGTCATGATAGAAATACCTAGGGCAGATTTTGAAGATTGGTCAGTAATCCTCAATCTCAGTTGTAAAGGCTGTTCAGCGAATTTTGTTGACTTTTCCACTGACTACTTACCAAATTATACACAGTATTGTTGTAGTCTGGAGACAGCCTAAATTAACCAAACGTCAATCCAATTTCTAAAGACTTAGTTTAAAATGCAAAGAGAAAATTTTTGATTTCCACGCAAAATCGAATCATCAATTCTCCCTTCTTGTCGCATTTCTTTCTTTCTGGAGACCTGAACAAATGTCTGGTACCATTGGTGCCGTGGTTCGCTATTTTTTCTATCCATATGATTAATAATGTCTGTTTTTGTGTTTTCTTCATGAACTTATGAGAAATAAGTTCTCTTTTTCTTAAATTCTCATTTGGGAAGTTGCTCTGTTTATGGCTATGCCTTATTAGCCCAGTATGAAACTCTAAAGAGGTCTTACACAAGCCTGGTTTTCCTTGAATCTTAATTCATCGCCGATTATTGTCTTAGAACATCAGCGAAGGCTATAGGCCTAAAGTAAGGATCCTGCGATCCTTCTTTAGCAGTGAAAAATTATGTGGAAATGTTCCATTAGCTGCCTGAATGATGCTTCAAGCTCTGAGAACAATTTTCTTTATAATTTCACACTGTAAAAACTTTATTTAATAAAGCTTGATGTCAGCCACATTTTCGAAAAATACTTCTCGTTTGTGCTTTAAAGCTGTAGTTTTTCTGGTACATGGCTAATTAACAAATCATCTACGTAGTAAGGTCACAGCTGCTCAAGGCACTTGGCTTTCTGTATAAAGTGGAAGAAGCCTAATTTTCTATTCTTTCTTGTTTAGAGCTCTTGCAAAATATGGTGGCCTACCAAACCTTAAACACTTGGATTTATCAGGCTGCTTGAATGTAAGCGCTGAAGGACTACAAGACTTGGTGAGCACTTGCTCGCGGTTGGCTGCAGAGGAACTGTATTATTGCGACAATATCATGGAAGGCCCATATTCTGAGTCTGCAAGTGGTTGTCAAAATGTGGAATGTAAAAACAGAGTTTGCTGCAGGAATATAGTATTACAAACAGATATTGCATGAGTTTCTACGCTGCTGGCAGATGCATGAAATGATACGTGAAATTGATGATTGGTGAAATAGATCGTTCGTGGAATGGGTTGATCAGAGAAATTCTTCGAAATATTGCACTGCTAATCAGGTGACTATGTTGCGTTTTACGCCATAATCTTCATCGATAATTTCAAACGTATTAATATATTTTAGAGAGTGCGTAGTATTTCACTAATCATGCATAGAAATAATTTCGAATATCATTTACACGTACTTTCGAGTCTGAAATAGACGGGGGTTCCGTTGAGNTTTTTTGCTTCAAAGTTTCATGTTTCAGTAGGCATCATCACAAACTAGTGTCAACTATATCTTGTCTTCAGAGTTAGCTATAGTCGAGTTACATCTTCACAGTCATAGAAAAATGTTCAGATAGAATATTTCATTTAACATTATCTATGCATAGGGGATAAACAATAGGGGACGGAAACATGCGCCTTGTGGAACACTAAGTTTTTGTAGGAGGATCCTCAGAACCAATGGCGAAAAGTTATGACCACATAGTTTAATTTATTATCCGTTGAGATCATAGAGTGGACAAAAGTTCCTAGTTCTGTTGAGTGAGACAGTCTTCAAATCTAGAACAACTACTTTCAGTTTCCGAGCTAAAAGCGCTAATTTCATAGCCACTGTCAAAGACTGTTTCCCCGTTCTGAAGTTATTTTGTGTCTGAAAACTCCCTGATAAGGGTGGCAAGTTTGTGATGTTTGTTGCTAAATTCTGCTCAGTTTTAAAGTCGGGCATATATGTGATGTTTGATTGTAAAATCGTATTGTGCAGTGCATAAACTTGATCAATGTAGATAACAATAATTTGTAGAATTTCAGATATTAAATTTATTGCTAACTGAGAAGAGAAGCATTAGCGTGGAAGAATCTTTTGTTTTATTCAAATACGTTTGATAGAAAGACATTCGGTGTGAAACTCTGTTTTGCACAGTAGAAGATTGCCTTGCCGCAGATTGCCAAAGAGACGTGCGAGTCAAGAAAGAACGCATCATTCATAGCGCCAAATTCCAAGATCTTATTTAAAGCATTAAAAATTACTAAATACAAAATTAGACGGTAAAAAAGGGTCTGAAAGATTTACACAATAGCTAGTGTTGTTACGCTCTTGCATGCTTAATGAAAAATTTCATGTGGGGTGTGCGGTTTTGAAAAAAATGGGAAACTTACTTCTAAATATAAGATATTGATATCCAGCTCAATAGGGTGAATCAAAGCGAAGCTCACTAAACGAAACGCTATAAAGTTATTAGATGCTAGAATTCATTCCTCGATCCGTTAAATTGCGATATTAATTTAAACTGGAAATGTGACGAAAAATGCTTCACTCACAGTCTACCAAACGATGCTCAAAATTCTTCCAAAAACTATGAACCAAAAGTTTATTCTTGGTAGTCATGTCGAAATAAAGTTGGACCAAATGTTGGTTTGTTTGTAACTAATGCACAGAGATTGGAGCAACGCTAAAGATCGAAGGAACATTAATTTCAAACCTAAATCTTGTAAATCTTCTCGTGTAACACTGGCTAAAATGTGACAGCCTGGAAGCTCTTAATTTTTAATAGCAGAAAATAAATTTGCTCAAAATCCCCAAGAGATGTACTTATATCACCCTTCAAGAAAAATATCAAAACTATTTCCCTCATGCACACTGATACCCACGGTGAAAATAGCCTTATCTAAACCAAGTTAAATAAGTCAAACCAATCGCATGAGTTTGATGTGTTGGATTGACCAATGGAAAGGCCCTTTTCGACAACCTGGTTCTGTTGAAGATGTTTTAATTTGCCAGTGTAAATGTGGTCATATATCTGCCCAGGTTTACAATTTTCCTCTAGATAAAAAAAATTGCATTAAAAGACCCGAATCTGTGAATAAAAAATATTTACATTGTTTACAATTTAAGTGCATTTTGAAACATTTCAACTTAAAATCACATTGGTTTCACTAAATTTCCAGGACCTATCGATAAACCAACGCTGGGAGAACGTTGATACCTAAAAGTTGCGTGCACCATTTTCTTCTTCGCTTTTCGATGCATCCTTGCAATCTTCAATGTTTGTTTTGTAAGTCTGTTTGGAACGTGCGCTCCATTTTCTTGCTTTTTGCTCTTAAATACAGTTTTCTTAACCTCGCTTTCATTCCGTGCGGCTACATCAAGCGAGGCATTTTTAATATGGTAGCCAGACACGGCGGATACAACTTTACATTTGCTCCCCAAGCCACACAGACAGCCTTTCCATGCAGTCGAACTCAGCCTATCATCCTTTAGTATCAGCTGTGTTATTTCTTTCTTCAAGACTTCAGAGCAGACGATTGGTTTCTTTGTAGCACATGATTCCTCCTGTGCAGCGTCACATTTTATATCACGTGTTTTGACATTCGTTCTCGGTGAGAGTTGCACTGTTTTAGAAACTTTGATTGGGTGATTTTTGATCGTCTGGTTATCAGTGATCTCAGTGTTTTCCCTCGATTCTTTTGATTTGTTTTTGCGATTTTGTCGGTTAATGCTATGCTGTAGAGTTATGAATTGCTGCGGAGACGCCTTCTTACACCCTTCTCCTTCCACTANTTTGGAACGTGCGCTCCATTTTCTTGCTTTTTGCTCTTAAATACAGTTTTCTTAACCTCGCTTTCATTCCGTGCGGCTACATCAAGCGAGGCATTTTTAATATGGTAGCCAGACACGGCGGATACAACTTTACATTTGCTCCCCAAGCCACACAGACAGCCTTTCCATGCAGTCGAACTCAGCCTATCATCCTTCAGTATCAGCTGTGTTATTTCTTTCTTCAAGACTTCAGAGCAGACGATTGGTTTCTTTGTATCACATGATTCCTCCTGTGCAACGTCACATTTTATATCACGTGTTTTGACATTCGTTCTCGGTGAGAGTTGCACTGTTTTAGAAACTTTGATTGGGTGATTTTTGATCGTCTGGTTATCAGTGATCTCAGTGTTTTCCCTTGATTCTTTTGATTTGTTCTTGCGATTTTGTCGATTGGTGTTATGCTGCAGAGTTATGAATTGCTGAGGAGACGCCTTCTTACACCCTTCTCCTTCCACTACGAGATTGCTTCCTGTGTAAACTGGGATCGGAATGTATTGCTAAAAAAGAAAATGAATTGGATTGATAATTTGATTAATCGGTGTATTTGACTTCAGTAAATCCTCGCATACAAGAACCTGCAGACAAAGGTAATTCTCTCAACCAGTAATGCAAAATGAACAAAGCCGCAACCGTTGCCCCGAAACCAGTAGGACAAACTCTCTCCTTGTGCTTGCGAAAGGCGGTTTTTAAGAGAAGTTATGTGCTTACAACGAAAGAAGAAGGTTAAATCTTAAGATCTGCCAGGCGGATTTTGTTTATTTGATCCAGAAGACGAGCAGGAGGCATTTTAATTCTCGTGTATTTAGGGCTTAAATGAAACAGTGACCACACAGCTCCTGAATCAATTTAGATTTATCCTTCTTCTTTCGTTATAAGCACCTAATTTCTCTTAAAAGCCACCTTTCGCGTGCACAAGGCGAGAGTTTGCCCTGCTGGTTTCATGCGACTTTGTTTGTTTTCAATAATAACTGGATGAGAGAATTTCCTTTGTCGCTTTGAACTGAGGTGTCAATCAAAAGCAACTGATGCTATTGTATTCGAAAATCTGCCCTTGTTGATCTCGAATATTACATCTTAAAGTGGCTTGAAACATAAACAGAAAAGCTGATCCCGGAACGAGAAGATAAGACTAAATCTTACCTGTTTGAATGTCAGCTCAAATTTGCCAGTGTCACAAGATTTATTCTCTTTACGATCCAAAACAACTGAAAGGATGAAATAATCAATTGTGAGATAATTGTGAGATGCTTTCCTTATTTAGTTTATTGATTTTGACAGCTTTCATAGTTGTAGCAGTGATAGAAAACGCTTAAAGGGGCGGTACAAACCGTCCTTTCTGCGTGGATCTGCGTGTCAAATCATCAATATGTTTAGGCCAAACACAACTTAGCTAATCGAGATTTTGCACAGAGAATAGTTATCCAAAGCATCAGCGACAATCTTGGTGATCGAAGCTTTGGTGGAGGATTTGTTCTGTTTCTCTAACGCCGAATATTTGAAAGTTTTAATTGATATCAAAAGTTCCATCACATTTTGTAGACAGACGAGAAAAAACACTGCAACGAAACTTACGTAGAAGCTGCGATGAAACTGGCCGCCATTAAAAACCCAATGATTTAGTCACGTGCGCCGGTTGTCTCGTACTTTGCGATTGTTTATGTAAATCTTGTACCTTTGACATGCTTGTCACGTGTGTTGAAAGCCTAAAATCAGGATCTTCCCTGCTCAAAAGTCGAATGAATTTGTAAATATTTCAATTTGTTACCAACCTTTAAGTGTATCCTCAATGACTTCAGCACATAATTTTTCAGTAATAGTCGTACTTGCTCCCATCGCCGGACTACAGTTGATTTCGATCTGCAGTTAAAAAGATAGCAGGTAAAATATCGGTTGAAAGTGAGACATCAAATTTTGTCTGGTACACGTCTTTTCTTTTATAAGAAACCGCTTATAAGAAACGGTAGGCTCAAGTTTTCGAAAGTTAAGAAACAGCCCTACCTGAATAAAAAAAGCTAAGCAACTTTTATAATTTGCAGTTTGAATTTTCCTCTTGCACTGAAAAATGTTTTGAAACTGTACAGTTACAGCAACTGTTTGGACATTATTTTGAGTGCGAATTATGTTATTTACTTGTTTTGAGATGTTACTAAGTAATTTGGGAGCCCTTTAGACAAAACAAAACTAACTCTACACTTCCTGGACTAAAATATAAGAAACACGTAAGAAAATTTTGGTAGCAAAATGGCCCAAAAATTTAAGAAACTGCCTACCAGCCCCGTACCTTAGTTTCTTAAAAAAAAGCGTGTACTGTTCAATATTAATTCTTTCATTTAAAGTTGGCTAAAACATTACAGCTATAATTGCTAATTAAGGCCAACTATTTACAAAAATACATACAATTTTATGAGGAAAATATAATTTTCAATAAAAAACCTAAACTAGGGTAAAATATTTTACATAATCTGCAGTTGCAGGTTTGGCATTTATGGGCTTTAATAACTTTTTGAATATCTGAAAGGAGTCTGAATGTTTTCAGTTTTGGTGGTAGTGTCTCCCATACTTTTCCCCCATAAATCTGACCGTAGGGTAATTCTACATCAAAGGGGGACAAAAAAGATAACTTTTTAACCATGTACTCTTAGATTTTGCTGATTTTAGGTTTATTCATTTAAGCATTATGATAATAGTAACATATCCAAATTTCAGTTCAGTACCATTCTTCATTCTGGAAATATCTTATTTCAAAGTTTTGACATTTTAGGCCTAATTTGTCATTGGCCGCTATTTTGAATTTACACTTTTAGTGAAATTAGCTATCTTTTGATCACCTTTTCAGAATTTTAGCATCCAAATGTAGTTTTTATATGAATTTGGGGTGGAGAGTCCAAAAATAACCTCAAAAATATGATACCACCAACATAAATCCTCATAAATGCACTATTAAGTTTGATTTAACAATGTTCCTTTGTTCATACTTAACTAATTTTTGCAATGTTGCTTGACTTTGACAAAACTGATATTTTGCAGGCAAACAGTAGTCACATGCACCTACTTTCATGGGAAAAATCTTTTCAGACAAACCTACCATCAAAGAGTTATCCATGTTCAATCATTTGCCTTATGTTTGTATCAGTAGTGAACCACCTTAACAAATCGTTTTTTGTGTTTTAAGGTGGCTCACTACTGAAATTTTCAAAATCATGAAACAGCGATAAGGTGGTTTACTACCAAGTAAAAATAAGTTAAAACGCACAAAAAGCGATTGGTTAAGGTGGTTCAATACTGATAAAACTTTCACATTAATACACAGTTTAGGTGTCCCGTCGCTCATGGTTTGCAAACAATGGGTAAAAGAGTTGCAAACCTGCTACGGTTCCTGCAACTTGCATTACACTTCTGTAACTTTCTTTCTAAATGCAACATTATGGTACCAACATGCTACCAAATACTTTACAAACGTAGATGTTGTTGTTGTGCATAATACAAATATAAGGACAAACAATTGAACATGGATAACTCTTTGATGGTAGGTTTGTCTGAAAAGATTTTTCCCATGAAAGTAGGTGCATATGGCTACTGTTTGCCTGCAAAATATCAGTTTTGTCAAAGTCAAGCAACATTGCAAAAGATTAGTCAAGTATGAACAAAGGAACATTGTTAAATCAAACTTAATAGTGCATTTATGAGAATTTCTGTTGGTTGTATCATAGTTTTGAGGTTATTTCTGGGCTCTCCACCCCAAATTTATGTAAAAACCACATTTGGATGATAAAATTCTGAAAAGGTGATCAAAAGATAGCTAATTTCACTAAAAGTGAAAATTCAAAATGGCGGCCAATGACAAATTAGGCCTAAAAATGTCAAAACTTTGAAATAAGATATTTCCAGAATGAAGAATGGTACTGAGCTGAAATTTGGATATGTTACTATTATCATAATGCTTAAATGAATAAACCTAAAATCAGCAAAATCTAAGAGTACATGGTTAACAGGCTGTCCCTCATTGACGTGGATTTACCCCGTATCTATTCCAAGGCAAGTTGTTTTCACCTTCGGTAGTTGTAGTTCATAGCTATGATGAGGTTAAAAGAGAGGACACGAATGACCAACAAATTGCATATCAAATTACTTCAAAATTACTTCATTTGAGTTCTAAAATTTCTACACGACTTACCAGCCAAGGACGCATATCTTCGCTGAGCATGAAATCAGCTCCATACAACTCGAATGAATTCTGTGAAAATAGTTTGAAAATTAGTTACATTTGTCGTAAAGAAACTGTATTATGTTAAAAAATATTCAAAATTTGCCGAAGTTAAATGATTCACTAACCACCCATTGAATTTTGAATTGTGTTGCCGTTGAAAATGACGCTCTATAAATGTCTATCTTTAAAACATGGAATATGGTATGTGGGAATGGAAAGATGGAATAGAATGACAGAATGACGGAATATCTGTTAGATATTTGGACTTTGTCTCTTAAACGTCAATGGGATGTTAATTTTGCTTTCAAAGAACACTGTGCCGGTCAGAAAATCAAGAAAATCGAGTAAAATTAAGAGACAAATTCCAAATGTTTGACAGGTATTCCATCATATCATTCCATTCCATCATTCCGTATTCCGTGTTTTAAAGATGGCCTTCTATAAATTGCTTTACCATAACAGAAAAGAGTTGCAACATACCTTGCGATATTCGAGAGAATCTTGACATGCTTGCAAAACATGAGTTATCGATTTCTTCATACTTGGATAAATAACTTCTTCCCAATAATTGCCTTGATCTCTCTCTCTGCAACATAAAACATAAGAAAAGATAGTTAACATAATTTTCACGGTTTTGGTTTTACTCTTTAGAGTATGATATAGGGAAGCTTGTCTAATAAATAACCCTTGAAACCGTTCATAACCGATTCAGGAATTGTCACTCTGACTTAGTAAGGCCATTCAGCTAGCTAATTCTGTGTAGTTTTTTATTTTGCTATTCAGCTGATCATTTCGATCATTTGGCCGAGATTTCAACAGCTCAATTTACAGGGTGTTTCAGAAAAAAAGCAACCTACACGTTTTTTTATAAGAAACTGGTTTATAAGAAACTAGTACTTCGATGACTAAAATTTTAAGAAACTCTAGTACTACGTTCAAGAACAACTAAGAAACTGTAAAGTTTTATTTCTGGAATAAGAATCGGTAGATTACGGTTCGCGCGGCATTTTTTAAACATTTGACTGTAAAAATTGGTAACTTTTGCCCTAATGTGCATGGCTTATTTGTGATGACAATATTGATGCAAAATGCAAGCCCTTTGTCGATAAGAAAGCTCAACTTCGAACCATAACGCAATGTTAGGCCCCAAAAATAAGAAATTAATTAAGAAACTTTTACTACTAAAAAACCGAAATTCTCATGCGGAATTAAGAAACTTTTAGTACTAAGTGCTGATCCAAGTTTCTTATAAAAGAAAAACGTGTACCTCTATTCGAGATTTTCTAGCAAACAAAAATATTTGAATTAATCTGAAGCATACTATCTGAGAGTGTAATCTATCCTCTTTCCAGTGGTATCTAGGTTGGGCGTATTAATTGAATTATTCACCACTGAATTTGCGTTTTCGGACGTATGTCTCATTTCAAATGCCGGAAAGTGATAGGACATTTACTTCTTCTTTTTGTTTAATAATAAGGCATCTAGGCTAAGAAGGCTTCTTACCAAATTACAATTCAACAGAAATAGCTATTACATGACGTAAAATTACAGAAAAAAGAACATATTGTACTAATATATACTACAAATATGATGATAAATTCTAAACATGGTATGTGAATTGCATGACATAAGATATTCAGATTTGGAAATCCGATATAGAAAAAACCCATCTTTGTGAGAGCTTATTTTACCATCTTTGATAAATGCACCCAATGGGAATAAATTTGCCTCTTCCCTCCTTAGGGCATCACCTCAAGTGCTTATAGGCCTGAAATGTTTCGTAAAAATCTGTTTCGTAATTTTTACGGTAAACAGATGTTTATTTTGCTCTTACAGCATGCTGCATTAGAAACCGGCCATATGTACTTTGATATCAATTAAATGAAAAATTAATGCTTTAGTCAACAAAGGACAGGAGGTATGTTGCGAAGGTTGTTGATGTTTGGGCATCAGGCCATAACAGACAAAAACTAATAAGGTAGGCCAACATTGAATCTTCACGTTGCCCATGTGAAAACTGGCAAGAAGGAGAGACTAAAGTTATGAATTATTGACAGTTAGTGTGAACGATAAACAAACCTCAAATAAGTAATATATTGATCCTTTGTCCACATGTTATCATGTGGTAGAAGCTTCGAGCGAGGACCATTTGTGTAGTCTTTTTGGATGGAATTATTTGCCAGATGATATTGCCTANGTGCTGATCCAAGTTTCTTATAAAAGAAAAACGTGTACCTCTATTCGAGATTTTCTAGCAAACAAAAATATTTGAATTAATCTGAAGCATACTATCTGAGAGTGTAATCTATCCTCTTTCCAGTGGTATCTAGGTTGGGCGTATTAATTGAATTATTCACCACTGAATTTGCGTTTTCGGACGTATGTCTCATTTCAAATGCCGGAAAGTGATAGGACATTTACTTCTTCTTTTTGTTTAATAATAAGGCATCTAGGCTAAGAAGGCTTCTTACCAAATTACAATTCAACAGAAATAGCTATTACATGACGTAAAATTACAGAAAAAAGAACATATTGTACTAATATATACTACAAATATGATGATAAATTCTAAACATGGTATGTGAATTGCATGACATAAGATATTCAGATTTGGAAATCCGATATAGAAAAAACCCATCTTTGTGAGAGCTTATTTTACCATCTTTGATAAATGCACCCAATGGGAATAAATTTGCCTCTTCCCTCCTTAGGGCATCACCTCAAGTGCTTATAGGCCTGAAATGTTTCGTAAAAATCTGTTTCGTAATTTTTACGGTAAACAGATGTTTATTTTGCTCTTACAGCATGCTGCATTAGAAACCGGCCATATGTACTTTGATATCAATTAAATGAAAAATTAAATGCTTTAGTCAACAAAGGACGGGAGGTATGTTGCGAAGGTTGTTGATTTTTGGGCATTAACGGACAAAATAACGGACAAAAACTAATAAGGTAGGCCAACATATAATCTTCACGTTGCCCATGTGAAAACTGGCAAGAAGGAGAGACTAAAGTTATGAATTATTGACAGTTAGTGTGAACGATAAACAAACCTCAAATAAGTAATATATTGATCCTTTGTCCACATGTTATCATGTGGTAGAAGCTTCGAGCGAGGACCATTTGTGTAGTCTTTTTGGATGGAATTATTTGCCAGATGATATTGCCTAGAAAATAAATTATCGATAATGAACAACAATGATTCTGCTGACGTACATATTATGATTAACTGATCGATTGTTGATTGATTGATTGATTGATTGATTGATTGATTGATTGATGAAGTTGCTCCAAGTCTCTCTCTTCATCAACAAAGAAACAAGAGGGGGAGAAGAGGAAGAAGGAAGAAAAGGGGGAAGGGAAGGGTTTCTTTCTCTTCTCTTTCCCTGTGCCCTCTCCCTTTCACCTTCCGTTTGTTTATTGATCAAGAGCGAGACTTGGAGTTAGTCCAGATGATTGAGTAATCGATTGATTGACAAATAGATTGATTGATTGATTTATTGATTGATTGATTGATTGATTGACTGATTGATTGATTGATTGATAGATTAGTTAATCAACAAACTTACTATGATTTGGAAAGGAAATGTTTGCAAGTATAAACTGAAAGAAGACAGATTTTGAAATCCATTTAATAACAATGTATCAAATATTAAAAGAACCACTGGATTCTCAAGAAAAATTTGATTGAACTGGGAAGTGAGGCTCTGAAAAGGGGGTTTCGTTGCTCCCTTGCTGCCCCTTAAAACAGGCATGCTTACATCGAAATTCGACCTGATTTCTCAGCTTTTCATTTTCTCCAACCTTTCATGTTCTCCCTGCTCCTAGTTCCCATATTTTATAGAAATGCTCCCGTGTCCCTTGCCCTCAAAACTCGTATCTGAGCCACAGCGGCCTTACCTCAGCAGCCCGTGGCTATCAAGCAACACTATATCAAACTGAAGCAGAGAGTACACGCGTTCTCCAAGATGTAATCAAAATACCAAAGAAAATACTTATAAAGGCTGATTCCCAGTCAGTGGAATTTTCCGAGCGGGCGGAATTTCTATTGTATACGAGAGAAAATGTCGCTCTGGTATTGAATAGAAAGTTACGGCTGAGCGACGTTTAAAATTCCGCCCGCTCGGAAAATTCCACTGACTGGAAATTAGCCTTAAAAGATAACTTTTCACAAATAAATACTTACGGATCGAAGTTATTCACAGTGTACTCTTGGCTGCAGAAACGAAGATAGCAATCCTGGGGAAACAAAATTTTCATTGATAACTATCTACTTGAGGAGAAGAAACTAAATTTTAAGAATTTCTAATGTCAACAGAAAAAGATTCTGGAACTGTAGTTCAAAATTTCGTGAAGAGAGAAAGAGCCAGAAAAAGTGTCTAGCAATACAACATTTAAAACTGCCTGAAAACTATATGATGTTATGAGTAAAACTTTAAGAAGATGTTGATGCACTCACCTTATAAAACCAAAGAGTCAATGGATTCCAATCTGTCACTAAAAACCATTGTCGAATATCAAATTTTGTATTGTATATAAGTAACGGCCTCTCTGTGAAAAGAAGAATTGAGCTATTAACTATCAGTTGTTGTCATATTCTTTCGGGGTTTGGGTTCAGATATTCTAGTTGGCTTTTGGGATACACGTTGCGTAAAACCCGTGTATAAGCCGCACATTTAATGTCAATCGATTCAGGGAAACGTTAGGAAAATATTGTTTTCAAGAAGCGTGTTGNTCTGTGAAAAGAAGAATTGAGCTATTAACTATCAGTTGTTGTCATATTCTTTCGGGGTTTGGGTTCAGATATTCTAGTTGGCTTTTGGGATACACGTTGCGTAAAACCCGTGTATAAGCCGCACATTTAATGTCAATCGATTCAGGGAAACGTTAGGAAAATATTGTTTTCAAGAAGCGTGTTGTTTTCAAGAAGAATCTTAAACGGCTACTAAACTTTCATATACGCCTTAACTTCATGACTTAAAGGATCTGTATCGACCAGCATGCTTTGCACGTGCCATCTCTTGATTGGCCTTTGTTTTCGTCATTTTCTAAAGCATTTGGCCCTCAGTTTTCAAGAGATAAAGTTCCTCGATTTCTCCAAGGAACCGGACTACTTCTCAGACAGAAAGACAGCAGCGTATTGACTTCGAAAAGGTGTCACGTTGGTGCATGCCGGTTACAGTTAATACTTTATTTGTTTTTTGAAAATGTTCATGATTTGATAGTTTAAAAGATACAACTTACCGATATATTTTTGAACAACCCATTTATTTTCTTTCTTCATAACGTTTGTTGCACCAGATAATTTCAAAATTTCTGCTAAATTGTCCATGACCATAATACCACGACCACGTGATTTGGCCCCAGGCTTCACAATCCAGATGTTTTTATCGTGCAGAGAAACTTGTGGATAAACCTCTTTCATCTGAAAAAGAAAAGAAGGAAAGTAACGGCTGTCGCCTGCGGCGCCTCGCAGGCCCACCGTTTAAGGACAGTTCAATTTTCGTGCGCTGGTCAGTAAGGGAGAAAATATATATATTCTATCTATTCGATACTTCTTTATTTCTATAATACATCGTTCTCAGAAGAACACTGGCACACGAAGAGGGACACGAGTACAATGTGGGAGTATCTTTGAACAGCGAGGCCGAAGGCTGAAACTTTGTTAAGAAGAGCTATTTAGCGTTACAAATCAACACAAACATTGTTTTTGGCGTATTCCACTCTCCAAGAGGGTCTGTTTTATTTCTTTGAAAATTGAAAGCTAGGTGGGATCTTCGAGGTGGGAAAGAGATGGAAATTTGTGTGAATTACATGTATTCTTTAAGAGATTCTTCATAAGAAATCACCAAAAATAAACAACTCAAGTACTGGAAAATATTATTCAAGAAACTGTTCATTTTCTCTGACGCTTTTTAGTCTGTCTGAAGCATATTTCCACTTGTTTATTACATTTTATTTCTTGGTACCATTTGAGTAGTGCAATAACAGATGCGTAGTTTGATCAAATTGGCTATGAAATGTTTACAAAGACACAGGAGTTTCCCACCGATCAATACAAAGTGAATTTAAGGAACCTTCTAAGAAATTGTTAGGAAACTTTCCGTACTGGGTTAGTTTCTGAGTTTCCTATTAAAAAATACGTTTGGGAGGGAATTAAATGATCGGAACTGACAAATCTTAATGTCACAAATAAATTATCGGAAGAAACATCCCTTGGACATGGAAAGAATATTCCTTGTTAAGTTAAAGACAACGTTCCAAACTTCCTAAAGAACGTAAAATGGAGTGGATAAAGGGAATGGAAATTAGATTTCAAGCAAAATAGGAATTGCTGGGGAGAATACGTGCAAAATTCTCAAATGCCATTCACAGATTTAACATAAACCAAAATAGGGTTCTTACCTTCATTAAGAGTTCTGTACATTCGTAAAGATAATTTTCTGCATTTGTAATATTACCATTTCCACTATGAAGGAAATCAATCAATAAATAACAAATTCTACTCAACTAGACTAACTGAATTAATAAGCTTCCGAAAGCTTTGCAGCATTCTGATCGAGTTTAAAGGGCAGCCAATGCTATTGTGCTTGCGGATAGCGGTGTCGATTTTTATAGGTTTCTCGATCGGGGGACTAATGCATCATTAATCCCCATGCATGCATCATTACTAATGATACCAGCATAGGTTCCAAATCTTTAACTCGGCGTAAAAAGGTGGGTGTAAAATTCAATGACCTATTTCTTCTGATTGAATGGCTTGAAAGAAACTTTAGATACTTATCTATAATTCTACCGTTGGACTTTCCAGAAATTTTGAATATTTTTCAAAATTACAGCGTATTTTACATTTCAGCTCATTTTCGGATGTGACGTCATCAATTTTCTAAATCATNAAAAGGTGGGTGTAAAATTCAATGACCTATTTCTTCTGATTGAATGGCTTGAAAGAAACTTTATATGCTTATCTATAATTCTACCGTTGGACTTTCCAGAAATTTTGAATATTGTTCGAAATTACAGCGTATTTTACATTTCAGCTCATTTTCGGATGTGACGTCATCAATTTTCTAAATCATAAACCAGATGAATGACAGACTTTTGCTTGATAACATATTGTAGATATTCATAAACTATGGTTTTCTTCGAAATTACTTCATGTTGTGTCAAATGGGTTAGAAATTACGATGGTTTTAAGTTTTTTTGAAAATTTTTCTTGAATTCTTGAAAAAGAAGAAAAACTCTCTAATTCTAAAAATATTAAAGATTTCAGAAAAGTCCAACGGTAGAATTATAGAGAACTGGCTGAAGTTTCTTCGAAGTCATTCAGTTCAAAGAAATAGGTCACTCAATTTTACACCAGCCTTTTTAAAGATTTGGCCCGCGAATAACAGCAACTCAATAGAAGTGTCTTGCAAAGGAATTTTGGGTTCTCGCAAATCTCCTCTGACATCTTATTTGAGACGGACCTTAGTTAGGTATACTTGCCCAGTTATATACAGATTTCAAGTTCTCTGTGGATGTTGTCCCTCTTCTGCTCATCGTTCACTATACAGATTTCAAGATATGTTGCTAGTAAGCTGTAGCATGAACTGGACGTATCCTATTGTTGTTGGCTATGGTTCTCCTTCGATCGTCATCACTTGAAAATTAATTCATGGCGTATATTTTGATGTTAAATAAATTTCATACCGAGCAACTTGATAATAAAACTCCACCAGTTGGTCCCAGGTCTCTTCTGATAATCCATATTGCTGTCAAAGAAGAAATAACATATCAAATATAGAAATGATGAGAATGCCATCCCTTGGGGCGTCACAAAATTATTCCTGGGTTTCTTCAAGGGGCATGCTCGAGAAAAGGCTGATTTCAGTCACGTAAAAGACAAAATATATTTGAATATATCTACTGATACACAATATATTTGCCAATGTTATTGTTTTGATATCCAGGGGGTAATGTCCTTTCAAAAGGGGGTTGTTTTATCTTTTAATCACACGTTAGTAGAAGAACAACAACAAAATCCGCCGAGCAAATCATTAGATTTATCCTTTTTCTTTCGTTATAAACCATAACTTCTCTTAAAAACCATCTTTTAGCGTGCACCAGGCGACAGTTTGCCCTACTGGTTTCAAGGCAATTTGGCAGCTTTGTTTGTTTTGAATTACTGGTTGAGAGAATTCCCTTTGCCCTCAATCACTAATTACTTTTGATTGAGGTGTCAATCAAAAGCAACTGATGCTGTCGCGTTGCCAAATCTGTCCTTGTTTAGTAGAACAGCATCTGGTTCTTCAATTTTCAAACTTCGAAATTACCTCTGTTTCAGTTTGATCTCCTTCAATATCAAGATGTTCTTTACTTTTCAAATAACCATGACATGCTTTCATCGCTAAAAGAAGTGCTCTCGGTGATAAGATCTTTTCTTTTTTTGATGTTGTGGGTGGAGTTGGTTCTATTTCTCCGCTTAACTTCCCAACTGTGTGGCTTATAATTCCAATTGCACTAAGCATACGAAATTCATCTAAGGAGATAATATAAATTTTTGTAGAAAATGAGAAAGGAGAAACATCCTGTTTTAACTGAAATTTCTGCATTTGCATGAAAGTTGTCAATTTTCATCTTGGAGAGGATTGATACTACTAGCAGGTAGCAATGTGAATATTGGTATGTCTTGATAAAAATGCTCTTTCAGAAATTGCAATTTAGCATATGGACGTTGAGAATTCTGCTGGATTTATGAAATATGAATTGGATCTATTTCTTTTAAAATGGTCATGGTTTCAGTAATCAAGAAAGCGAAAATGCTTAATTTCAACGGTGCGAATTAACGTCATAGTGATCTTGAGAGATATTTTCCTGAATTTCAGAAATCTGAGAATAATCACTTTTTTCAGCAAAAAGTCAATGTTTAGTTTAGCTGATGATAAATGAACGATGTTGAAATGCTTTGATAGAGTTTGCAGGGGTAAAATGAAAAGGCTGGGGTTAAACGAGTAGTCTTAATTACTGAAAACTGGAAACAAATCAACATTAAATCAATATTTGCAAATTCAAGTGGAATACGTTCCGACAGAAGATGTTGTGGCGTGTTGTTTTGAAGGTGTTGTGGCGCAGTGGTGTAATCCTCCGATATTGCAGCCAGAACAGTCAGGTGGACCGGGTTCGATCCCAGGTAGAGCCCCACCATTTGAGCGTCATGACAAGGGGTCGCAGACTCGATTAGGTCTTCTCTACTTTTGCGATCCAAGCGCTTGGCGCTAAAAACCGCAACTTCACCTTCCCTTTAGACTTGCCCCAAGTCTATTTCGTCAAAAAAAATTTCGTCAAAACTTAAAAAATCTGTAAATAATGAGTTTTGCAAAATTTATTCACATTTTTCCCTTGCCTAATCTACCCCAACATTTTCCGTGCTACCCCTGCAGATCGAATGAAAATTATTAGAAATTCAAAGAATTTTACCAACGAAATCTTGTTGTTCAGCGTCAGAGGATAATCGATGGCATCTTGGAAAGAAGGAATCTGGGTCGACATGTTCAAACCATGGTAGATTTCGAAGATTGATGCAAAGTCCAAACTGAAATAATAAAGTGTTATTTTGATAATCAGAACTCAAGGTCCTCCCTGCAAACATGGTGGCTGCAAAGCTCTATACATCGTAGATAACAATGTTCTACGTATTTTTTATATAAAATCACAGACCATAAAATTATCAATGGATATTCAGCTTTCGCGCGAATAACCTGAGTTAAAAGGTGAGATCTCATAGGTTTATAAATAGCCTATTGTATTTGACAATCCAACGCGTGGCCAAAAAAAGCAAAGCAAAAGACAAAATAAAATGTTTAGGTTTCTCTGTGTCCTATTTAGAGACAGACGCCATATAGCTTGTGCTCAGGTCATTCACATTAACCTTCAGAAGCTTATAATGCAACGAGTTGTCCACGGATTTCCTAGACTTGCCCCCAGTCTATCTCTTCAGTCAATCTTGTACCGTTCCCCTTTCGGTAGAACCTGGATCCGCATTTCCAACATTCCGTCGTCAAGAGAGCGAGAGCTGAACATCCGTCCTCGGTCGCTCTCTCCCCTTTGTGGCTTGACGGAATGTTGGAATGGCGGATCCAGGAAATACCGAAGAGGGAACGGTAAGACGGACTGAATAGATAGACTTGGGGCAAGTCTACGGATTTCCATGATTGCAGTGCCTGAAATTAATTAAAGCCGTATGATTACGATTGTCTTCTCGTGGAATCAGTCTCCTGTGTCATTTAATCTAAATATTTGAACAAACGTCCAACAGTTTTTTGTTATACTCTTTGTACATTGACTAGATTGTGCTGATTTCATAACTTTACAAACTTACTTTTGTCGTGAAGGAACTAGCATGCACGAAGTGATTCACGATTTGCTCCTGAATATATAAAGAAAATATCAGTTCTTTTAAATTCTAAATATGGATGTTTCTTTCGGAAACACAATGTCTCATAATTGTTTACGATTAGAGTTTAAAAGTGCTATCTTGGTAACACAAAGATAGGGGCTTCAAAACTGCATAGATAAAAAAATGTTTGAGTTTTCGACGCTCTCCTTCGCCTCTCTGCTTGTACATTCTTTCAAGTTGATATATTTGGTACAATTGATAATATATACCGGGTGTCCCAAAATGATGTATTATTGTTTGATTGCTTACATGTCTATAACCAATGAATCGATTTTCAAACACTTTGTTTTATTTGATTGCCTAAAGGCTAAATTGTATTGTAAGATGTTGGTTGTGGTTTTACCAGTTTTTGAAAATTTGTTCATCGGTTATGGACATATAAGCAATCAACGATAATACATCATTTTGGGACACCCGGTAGTGTACCATTGAAGAGGGCCTAACCATTTGAAGAAAACAGGCATCAATTTGGTCTTTTGCGCTTTTTATTCTTTTTTTCAGTGCTGACTAGTTTCGCCCACTAGGGCATCTTCAGAGCAATCTTTGGAGTGGTAGAATTGTTAACATTTATTTTGGTAAATTTTCGACAAATGGAAAAATGGAAAAGTGTCACGAGAGCGATTTTCGAATTCGTGACCTCCTACAATCTAGGCAGATGCTCTACCGAAGTTTTATAAAAGCGTACGCTTTGGTTGTATCCCACTCCTACCACCAGTGTACTTTATGGATGCTACCAGACTCCCTTTTTAATTTTAATCAATGACAGGCAATTCACAAGATCTTTCAAAATGAATATATGAACTGACAATTCCGCTTTTAAGACAAACTGATAGCAGATTCACATTACTGAAAAAGAGTTTATAACATACCCTCGTCAAGTAATTGAATTCAATATCAGATCTTCGGCATGTCCAAATCAATTGTGGTACGGCATTGCGAGCAATCCTTGACTGAAAAAAACAAGGGGTAACATCAAGATAGAGATATATAAACACTAGAATTGCTGCAAGAAAGAAAAGTATTGACATCAGTCACATTAGATTAAATTTGCGGGGTATCTTGAAATATTAGTGATAGATATTATTGATAGATGGAACATTTTACTCGACGTACCGGAAGTTGCACCGGCAACGATTTTAACCTTTTCATGCAATGTATCTCTTTACTTACTAAAGAAGAGGTTTGGATCGAGCGTCAGATTTGGTAAATTTTGCCAAGGAAAACGAAAGCACGACCCCCGTTCTCAATAGAAACACTGCTGGCTGTGTCATGAAAATGCTTCGGATCTTGGGGCACTTTCAGGGAGTTAATCAACAATGACTTTACTTTACTCAAAGTGTGTGAGGAATATTGCAGTCTATACTTTTGTAGAGATGGGGTCGGTAACAGACAGGGGTTTCAGTTAAAACTGCAGTTTGGAAGGAAGGGTCTTACAAGAGGAGGGATAAATAGGGCTTAGGATAAATAGGATAAATAGGATAAATAGGACGGATAAATAGGGCTTTACGGTACTCAAAGTTGAGTATATACGAACGAATTTTAACAAGAAACATACGCTTACATACCATGATTCCATATTGGCTATCACTTTCAAAACCTTGATCAAGGTCTTCAAAATTCCCGATGCTTGTGTTACCATATGCATAGCAACTCTTCTTCCCCATTCTAGGGCTTGTATCATTAAAGCTGCCTCCGCAGTTACCACTTCTCTCCAAATTTTCCTCTTGCCTTCGATCACGTGGCGTTTTCACCCTCCTTGGTGAGTTTGATTTCGAGCTGTCTCCAATGACGTCACTATTCTTGTTATCATAATCATCATCATCATCATCTGAATCTCTGTCGAAGTTGTTAGGTGATCGTTTCTTGGCTAAGGAGGAGCATGCTATGTCTGCCTTGAAGTATTTCTCGATCCAGCCTCGTCTTCGTAAGCAGGCTCGTAAAACAGGGTATGGTCCCATGCACATGAAAACCTTTTTATTCTGAAAGGGAAAAGGACAAGCTAACAACTGGAAAATCTTTCAAAGGTAGAATAGACCATTTCGACAATTAAAAAAGGAGGCTGGTGAGGGCGGTTTACGGCGGTTTACGAGTGAAGCTCAATTTCTCAGCGTCTTAGAATTACCTGCGGAGGTTTGCGGATGTTAGTAGCAATAACGAAAAAAACCACTGCACACAAAATAGTGTCAGAGTTAACTTGATTCCTAAACTTTCTCTGGTTACTCAGGAAAAATGTTCATCAACAAAAACAGTTATAAACTGTAACAATTCGATTCATGATTAAAAAAGGAAAAATACGATTAAAAACAAAAAGTAATACAGGATTTCGGAGAAGGATTTGTACTCAAGAAGGAAGTTTTAGTAAGGTAACCTTGTCAGTAAGATACATTGATTTAATTAAGAGTATCTCTAAGAGCATGAGCTTTACTTGTTTAAAACCACAAGTCGATACTTTTTCGATCAATAAGTTGCAAATCATAACTTTGGGAAGTAGAACGATGTTTAATCTCATCTTCGATATTGATGCAGAACATCTTTGTTGCAGACTTTTAATTGCTTGAGAAAGCTTGCCTTTCTTTCAATAATACGGAATGATACCACAACTTAAAACTTTTTCAATGGCGTTTTAAACTACGAGAATCGAGACGACAGGGACTTAGGATGAAGCATATCTCGCAGCATGGCACTTTATTGAGGGAAACTTTTGAGCCTCTAGTAAAAAGAGGTACATCATGGCACATTAGTAAGACTGCGAGAAGTAGGCTATCCCATGACCCCCCTCCCCCAGCACCTATCTCTCTGATTTGAGATTTTATTGCTACAAAAGTAGCAAATTTGGCAAATATTGAAGAGTATTGTAAGTTTCAAAAGTCTACTGCCTCGGGTGTTCTTATAAATCTGATTGAACTCCGTAGAAAAGTAATTTGCAGATTCCAAAATCCTTTATGGGGAACTTCTTAGCCTTGAAAAGCCCCAAGATACACATGAATACAAAATGACCAGAAACAGTCTTTTAGTCTATGAATTGAGAATTTATGGCAACCGACAGTTACCTGCCATCGTAATTTCTAATGAAATGGTACAGTTCACAGGAGCTGATTCCAAAATAGTTTATGTGGAGCTTCTAGCCCTAGAAAGTTCTGAATTAAATGAAGATACAAAATACCCAGAAGCAGCCTCGTTTATAGATGAATCGAGTATTCATAGCAACCGATGACCACCTACAATCGCAATTTTTTCTTGATTTAGATAGCATTGACAGCAGCCGATTCCAAAATGGTTTATAGGGAGCTTAGCCCTAAAAACCCTGAATATAATGAAGATACGGAATACCCAGAAACAGTTTTTTGATAGATGACTCGAGTATTTATGGCAACCAATAGTTGCCTTCGATCGCAATTTTTTCTTGATTAAAATAACATTCACAGCAACTGAGCTTATGATCAGCAAAATAACAAAATGTGGAAGATATTAACCAAATCTCTCTAAAATCGGATTCAAACAGATCAATATCTCATTCATTCCTAAGCAAGCTTCTAAGAGAGCTTCATTAATCTGATTTCTTTGGATTTGTGAAACCCTGATTTTTCTCTCCACAGACAG